>BPLR01016175.1:0-42933 GCA_021605095.1 Caerostris extrusa | reverse complement strand
TGTAATTAAATGTTATTATAATTATGATTAATTGTCATAATGTAACTAATAATAATTATAATTATAATTACATAATTCTTCTTCATTGACGTAACAGCCCCATGGTAGGCCAACGCCGTCTGTCTATTGACAGATTTCAGGAGGACATGCTTTCTTTTTTACGGGGAAGGGTTTGTCAGCCCTACGCCCAACAGTCATATTAGACCGAGAAATTGCATAATTATATATTATAATTATGTTTATGATAATTAAAATTATTTTAAAAATAATTATTATTATTATTATTATAAGAAAATTCATAATTTTTATTATTTTAAGTAATATATTTTTTTAATTTCATTTTGAAATCAGTATTAAAAATGCAAAGAATAAGAATAATTTCGTAGGTCATTATACTAAAATTATAAATGTGGTCCTTCTTTCCCGTATTGTTTTGTTATGGTTAGTTTCAAAGTCTCCAACTGCTTTCATTTTCAGCTGCTTTGTTTTAAAATAAACTGCTTGTTTGAGTCTCAAGTTTCTTGAAATGCAATTTGAGAAATAAAATCTCGATTAAAGTTATTCCTACAAGATACTTATGTATTTAGATGAATGTAATTTATTTTAAGTAAGATTATTTATGTCTATTTCAGGTATTTTCAATTTTAAATATATATACTCTTCTGTTTTCATAAAGTAGTATAAAAATATTTTCAATTTGTTCTATTATTTTTTATGATTTTAATTTTTTTTTTTGTAATTAATTCAAATTTAATTTTTTGTAATTAATTCAAATTTAATTTTTTTGTAATTAATTCAAATTTAATTTTTTTGTAATTAATTCAAATTTAATTTTTTTGTAATTAATTCAAATTTAATTTTTTTTGTAATTAATTCAAATTTAAATTTTTTTGTAATTAATTCAAATGTAATTTTTTTTGCAATTCAAATTAAATTTTTGTGCATAGTTTTATTATTTTTTTTGCTCTTTTATTTTTGATTTATGATATTGTTTTAAATTAAAATGTAAAGTGTAATAGTAATTATTATGTAACAATTAACATAGTTTAATAAATAAAATATTTCGATTATTCAAAATGATAAAATTTTTAAAAAAATCAACTATCAATATATAAATACATAACATATTCAGATGATGAATAATTCTCCGAAATATTTACAATATATCTTTTTAATGAATAATTAGGATTGAGTTTTTTGTTATTTCCTTATTAAATAATCATCTTTTTGTAAAATCACAAATGATTAAATATTTTGTGGACCCGTGCATCAAATCGGTATATTAAGAGACATTTAAAAACCCATCTAAATAACCAAAATGAAAATAGAAGCAATGATAGATTTCTCTCTCTCTATATTTATATATATATATATTTTTTTTATAGTAGAGTCTCTGGAGTGTATAGTATGTGTCTCGGTACTTTAGGCCTATTAAGGGATGAATATGATGAATATGTGGCTTATGGAATGATTTTTTTCTGAGTTTTATGATTCTTGTTCTGTTTTCTAATTGTCATTTATACTATATTTTTAATACAAAACTGTACATGAGTATCCGTTGAGGATTCTGTATGAATTAAAAACTGTGATGTTTTGGTTAAAATATTATTTAATCAAAATATACATCTTTCTAGAATAAATTATAGCTTCTCGTTTGAGAATAAGTTCTTCCCTGTGCAGTTTTCCAGCCATTTTTGTTTTATAATAGCCGTAATCCTCTCTAAATCTGCATTAAAACAAAAGCATGTCCTTCGATACAATATATCGATACACATGCGCCGTAGGGAGATAAATACAGGAAATACAGATAAGGTTGACCTTAACAATATGCAAAAAATTTCTCTGTAGATAGATTATTGCACCGCCTCTACTCTACAGAGTAGAGGCGGTGCAATAATTATCTTTTTTTGGGGGCAGGGTAAAAATGAAATGTTTGAGAATTATTACTGTAATGAATAAATCCTTTATCATGGTGTCAGGATTTTATTTCAGACTTAGTTTTGGATTGTCACTTACATTTCATAAACGTAGTTTTGTTTTTAGAACAGCTCAACTCACAGCTTTATAACTTAACGTATTAATTGAGAATATATATTTTTCTCATAAATATGTTTTTTTATTTTATTGCCTTAAAAGTTTGTAGGCCTTAAATTAATTATCATGCATTTTAAAACGATTTGGGGGATTTTGTACCTGCTTCAAAAATAATAATAATAAATAAATAAATTAAGTAAAAATTTCATGAATTTATATTAAAAATTAAATTCTTTTAAATTACTTGATATAACTTATTTACTTTAAAATCATTTGTAACATACGCTATATCTAGTAACCATGTCTGAAATTGAAGATAATTTACATTACGTTGGAATAGGGTAATAAAAACAAATTATTTTCTTATACTAATCTCTTTTACCTAATTCATTCCCACTAGAATAAAAATGATGCAGCAGATTCAGCGTTACTCAGAATGGTCTCAAAGCAACTAAGTACTACGATTTGTCTATAATAATTATGAATTCGTGGCAATAATTAGGTAATCATGGATGAATGGCAAAAATTTCGGATTACCATATAAATAAGAGTGTTAAATTTTCTGATCCTCTGATTATGGATTGATCTTACTGAAATTTGGCAATTGATTATCGTGTCCATTCCTAGTATAGACAAGAATGCTTTCGGTTCGGCATCGTAACATTGTTTCGAAATTCAACGTGCTATCAATCAAATCGTTCTGTCCTAATAGAAAAATTGAACGTTCAAAATTTATTTATTATCTTATTTCGATGAATTTCGAATTTATCAGATTACGAAACGATTTCGCATGTAAATAACAATTTTTTTTCTATATTAACGAAATTTCGCACGTAAATACTTCTTGATCTATCATGAAAATGATTGTTTTCATGTCCAATGAAGAAAAGATTAGGGATTCAGAGCTATCCTTTTGTCACTGAACATACTGAAGGTATACAAAAGAAGATAAATTTCTATTTTTTTGAGCATAACTTCCATTCAATGTTTATTCCGACTACTTTCTTTTAATATATAATACTACTGTACCCAAAAAGTAAAACCGATTATTTTTTTTTTCCAAAAGTCTTTATTTATTCTTTCCAATTTATTTCATCGCCTTCAAAGTAATCCCCTCCATACTCAATGCACTTATGCCAACTTTTTTCAATCCTCAATGCATCGTCATCGGCAAGGATGGTCTTCAAAGCACTCGGCGATTCACGTTGAATCTCTTCAATCGACTCAAAACAGTGTCCCCGGTGGTCTTATGAGTTTAGGGAATAGCCAGAAGTCGCATGGTGTGGAACGATATGGATTTTATTTTGGGAGAAAAAGTCACGAAGAATTTAATGCAGTGAGCTGGCACATTCAGTGTTTTCAGTACCAATCGAGATTTGACGCATTTGAGGCCCAAAATGGAATTGGCCGATCCTTTTGAAATTCCAACATCAGCAGCAAGGTCTCTAATTGTAAATCGACGGTTTACAAGCACCGAATCTTTAATTTTTTGGACATCAGCTTCGTAGGTTGAAGTTGAGGGTCGACCAGAGGGCTCTTTGTCTTCAACGCGTTCTCTGCCTTCTTTGAACTGTTTATACCACTTCTAAACAGTTCTTTCCGATACAGAAATGCTTACCGAATGCCTTCTGCAACATTCTATACATTTCCGCAAACAAAATTTAATGCAAGCTCTTTGCTCAATTAATTCAGACATTTCAAAAATCGCCGGAATCAGTTTTAACGTCTCACAAAGCCAAGCGTAATTTAAACACTAATGAATATTTTGAGTCAAACTTCCCACGGATATCAAGGACAGTGCCAGCAACCTAAAAAGAAAACAAATTGAAATTCCATAAGCCCTGGGAATTTTAAATCGAAAATTGATTTTACTTTTTGGACACAGTAGTATATAGTATCTTGAATACGCGGAATATTCCGCAATGTGATACGTGGTGATTATAAAAACCCTTTCTTGATTTATAAGACCCCCAGCTATCATACCATTCACTGAAACTGAATAAAATTTTGGTTAAAAGTATTTTAGATGTGAGCTCAAGAATCATATGAAAAAAAAGTTTGTTTAACTGTTGAACTCAAGGTCTCCAGCTTTTATTCAATGGACAATCATTTCCTGTTAGATCGAGAAGTATTTACATGCGAAATTTCGTAGTAATCTGATACATGTGAAATTCTTCAAAACAAGATAATAAATAAATATCGAATGGAACGAGGACAGAACGGTTTGATTGATAGCGCGTTGTATTTCGAAACAATGTTACAATGCCGAACCGAAAGCTTCCCTTTGTCTATGCCAGGAATGGGCACGATTATCAGTGCGAACAGCCACGGTTACAGTGACACGATTTTAAAAATTTCAATTAGCAACACCTAATACTATGCCCAAACAGTAAGACCATTTAATTTTTTTTTTTTTTTCAAGAACTCTTTTATACATTCATCTAAATTTATTTCGTCGCCTTCAAAGCAAGGCCTGATGGCCGAGTGGTTAGCGCTCTGGCGCAGGGTTCCAGAGTGTCCGGCGGTGCCATGGATGTTTGTAGGGGTTCGGAATCCACTTTAAACTTTCCACACCAAACCTTCAAAGTAATCCCCTTCGAACACAATGCACTTATGCCAACTTTTTTTCCAATCCTCAATGCATGGACAGGGATAGCCCCCCCCATAGACAGTGATGGCCTCCTCCCATGGACAGGGATGGCCTTCAAACTGCTCAGCGATTCACGTTGAATATCTTCAATCGACTCAAAACGGTGTCCCTGGAGTGGCCTTGGTACGATGGAACGGTGGTTGTGGAACGATATGGGTTTCATTTTTGGCGAAAAAGTCACGAAGAATCAATGCATTGTGAGCTGGCGCATTCAGTGTTTTCGGTACCAATAAATTTGACGCGTTTGAGGCCCAAAATAGAATGGGCCGATCCTTTTGAAATTCCAACATCATCAGCAAGGTCTCTAATTGTAAATAGACGGTTTGCAAGCACCAAATCTTTAATTTTTTGGACGTGAGCTTAGTCGGTTGAGGTTGATGGTCGACTAGAGGGCTCTTCATCTTCAACGAGTTCTCTGCCTTCTTTAAAAATGCTTATACCACTTCTAAACATTTCTTTCCGATATAGGAATGCTCACCGAATGCTTTCTGCAACATTCTATACGTTATCGCCAACTAAATTTAATACAAGTTCCTTGCTCAAATTAATTCAGTCATTTTAAAAATCGCCGGAATCAGTTTTAGCGTCTCAAAAAGCCAAGCGTAACTCAAACACTAATTAATATTTTGACGTCGATTTTCACACTGATGTCAAGGACAATGCCAGCAACCTAAAAAGAAAAAAAAAAACTTGAAATTCCATAAGCCCCGGAATTTTAAATTGAAAATCGGTCTTACTTTTTGGATATAGTATTATTGAAGGTGTACAAAAGAGGAGAAATTTCTATTTTTAGAGTATAACTTCCTTTCGAAGTTTATTCCGACTACTGTCTTTTACTGTATTATGTCTTGCAAATGTGTAATATTCCACAAGGTGATATGGGGTGATTATAAAAAAAAAAAAAGCTTTCTTGATTTATGAGTCCCCAGTTATCATACCATTCACTGAAACTGAATAAAATTTTGGTTTAAAATATTTTGAGATGTGGGCTCAAGAATCATATGAAAAAAAAAAAAAACTGTTAGTTTAGCTGTTAACTAACCGTTAGTTTAACTGTTGAACCTGACATCTCCAGCCTTTTTTTTCAATGAACATCAAAACAATTTTCATGATAGGTCGAGAAGTATTTACATGCGATATTTCGTTGTAATTTGATAAATTCGTTGAAACAAGCTAATAAATAAATTTCGGATGTTTATTTTCTTCTGTTAGGACAGAACGGTTTGATTGATAGCACGTGGTATTTAGAAACAATGTTACGATGCCGAACAGAAAGCTTCCTTGTCTATGCCAGGAATGGGCACGATAATCAGTGCCAACAGTCACGGTTACAGCGATACGATTTCGAAAATTTCAATTAGCAACACCTACTTTGTTGTAATGTTATCACCATAGTGAAAAACTATAAATAGGTTTGGAACGGTATCTTTAACACGGAAATCATCGGCATTAGACGAACTAAACAAAAAGTGAAAACAACCAATAGTTAGAGAAGCAACAGAAAACAAAATATTATATCTGACCTACTTCACACACGATGGCACTTTGCATGCGGCAGATGGTGTATAACACTAAAGCACGTACCATGGCAAGAGGAATCTGTCTGAATCTGACGGGGCATCTTTCAAACCAGGTGCAGTTTGCAGGTTAAATACATATACTTTAGATTTCAGGTATTCTCATAGGCAGAAAAGCGGCCTTATGGCCAATTGACTAGCGTTCTAGCTTTTGGTACCACAGGAGTGGATGTTTGTTAGTGATTCAAAATCCACGTTAAACTGTAGTATAATTTGTATAATTTGCCTAAAGTGTGCAAAAAAAATGACATTAGAGTGACAAACCAAACCAAATCTCAGCCAGAAATCCATTTGAGAGAGATCGGGGGACGTTGGTGGTCCTGGAAACGTGACAAGCCGACATAATTCTGTCACCAAACTGCTGTGTTAAGAAACGTTTGACAGATCTCACAAATGGTGGAGTACCATTTTGCATCTACATGAAGTCAGATAGAACATTTCGGTGTAGGGATACCTGAAATCTAAAGTGTAGGCCTTTAATCAGCAAACTGCATCTGATTCGAAATATGCCATCAAACGTCAGGTTCAACAGATTCCTCTGTATACCAAAGTACGGCTTCATTTATAGTACGGCTATACATACACTACCTGCTGCATGTAAAGTGTCATCGTGTGAAGGAAGTCGGGTAGAAAATTTGTGAAACATATTAAAATGTTTAGCTTTCTGTTTCTTCTCTAATTATTGGCTGTTTTCACTTTTCTTCTTAGTTTGTCTAGCGCCAGCGATTTTTGTGCTACAGATATCTTTCCAATGCTATTTATGGCTTTTTTTATTAGTAGTAGTATGGAGATTACATTCCAATTAAAAAGTAGGTGTTGCCGTTAGAAATTTCGAAATCGTGACGCTGTAACCGTGACTGTTATAGTTTAACTGTTATTTTTGTATGATTCTTGAGCGCATACCTCAAAATATCTTAAACCAAAATTTCATTCATTTTCTTTTAATGGTAGGATAACTAGAGACTCGTATATCGACAAAAGTCTTTTTTAATCATCCTGTATGTCATTATTTGAAATTTGATGTACAAATAGCCGAAAGAAAGCACGGTAGTCAATTTCACATTTAGGTCAAAGCATCCAAGGTGACAAGAATGGTTGAACCAAAAATAAAGCATCCTGAAAGCAGAGGTCAAGTTGATCGTCAGAGAGGCTTTCGCAACACCTGATCCGTCCTGATTGTCAACCATCTTAAGTGTAACAGAAACATTAATGACCGAAACGACCTTTCAAACGTAACTGAGAGAACGGTTCTGAGGTTACAACTATCCTTGTCCACACTGACAAGCATGCTCAGTGATGAGTCCTGCTTCCATGCTTCCATTTTAACCCCGATTACCAGCCGGGAGTTCTGCTTCAATTTGAACCCCGATGACCAGCAAAGGCATATTCGGAAAAACCAAGACAGGGTCGGATAATTAAATTTCTACTCTTAGCACTGCCTAACAACAAGGAGTTATGGTCCAGGGTGCTGTTGAACTTTACGGTGGTCATCCGTGACAGCCTTACAACTGGACGGTACATTGACGACATTCTACATCAAATTGTGTTGCCCTTCTTTTCACCACAGCATAGGCTTAAATTTCAACAGGATAATTCCTCAACGCTCGTGGCAGTAATTTCTACTGATTTACTTTTTATTTGTTAAGCATTTTGCTGGTCGGTCAGTTAGATCGCAAAATTTCTTCCTAATAGATCATGTTCGAAGTCTGATGGTCCTTCCTACCACCTAGATCTCGCCTATTTGACTTGACAATCAGAACAAATTTAGAAAGAAATTCTGTAAGAAGACATTTGCCAACTCTACGGATCAATACCAAACAGGATAACTGGTTTCATGATAGCTAAAGGAAGGTCAATATCTTACTGCTTGTTTTTAATACTTCTCTCTATATAAGTACTCTCTTCAATCTTCTTTGAAAGCTTAAAACTTTTATGCATATATAACACATCTAAAAAATTTCATCGCATTCAATTAATCTCTTATTGATACGATTTTTTTTTTTTTTTTTTTTTTGTCTTGAAATGTAAATAATTTTTTTAAAACTTGATTTTGCTTTTACTTAAAAGCAATAAATTATTCCTATAAGTCAGCAACAAGAAACGATTCGTCAAATAAAGTCAAATGCATATGTATTGTTAAATATCTAGAAAGGATGAAAAAAATAACATGATCGATTAAAACAGGTACAGTATTCTTATTCTTTTTATAAAGTACAATCTTCTGTACAGAGAAAAAATGAGAAAAAAATGCGTTTGTAAATATATGAGTTTAAGAGTAAATTATAAACTATGTTTCCTAAAATATTTTTCAGCATGGTTTATTCAACAATCGATCGTACAATCCAATGTTAAAAAAACTAAATGTTTAAATTTTGAATACGACGTCGTCTTAGTTAAATTTTGAAAAATATAGCAAAAATTACCCACTTACTTGGTCAACCGCAGTAAATTAACGAAGCGATGAGGGAATTAAGTTTTACGATTGCAAGATAAAATTACAGTTAAAAATTTATTATGTGTGAAAAGAACTATGTCAGTGGATACATTATTTTTAAATACATCATTTAAACTGATGCACAAAGTCTTAATTTACTATTGAATTTTATACAATCCATCTTTCTTATGTCTTAAAAAGTTTATAACGTTAAAAATAATTTTAATTACTTTAACATTGTATTACAAAAACCTTGCGATTTCAATAACTTTTTACTCATTTCAAGTAAATCGCTTATAAAAACAAAAAACCTAATTGTTCATCTTTCAAGCATAAAATTGTTTATATATACCGAAAGGCCATTGTTAAGTTATCAGAAAAAAATATTTGTTATTATTTTATACAGGTGTTTGAATTGAGCTGTAGGGGTTTTATATTGAAATAAGTAAATATTAAGGCAACTTTTGATATCCACTTTTAAAAAGACATCTTCATTAAAACACAAATTTTAAAAAAATATCTTAAAAATCATATTGTTCTTCAGTTATAATAATAATATCTACAGTATTATTCAATGTTAAATTAACATTGCCCTGTAACAGATACAAATAATTCTAAGACGTTTTTGATTCTGTAATTTAAGAAATATTTATAAAAACATATTATTCCACATCTAAATTGTAGATGTCAAGATGAAAACTAGTGGCGATTTAAAAATAGTTGGTGTAGGTTTGTCGCCCTCTGGTCATTTTGTGCATACTCTAGGAAAACAAATGAAGACCTACAGTATAAAGTGAATTCCGAACCACTAACAAACATCCATACCACCGCCAGGATTCGAACCTGAAGCATGTGGTACCAAAAAGGCCAGAGCGCTAGCCTCTTGGCCATCAATCGGCGGTTAGTGTATGAAACGTTATGCTATTTCATATAATATGTTTATAATCATTGCTGCCAGACGATCCATTCTTATCGACTCTGAATCATTTCTGGAAATCAATTAATTTTTGAAATTTAAAATTGTTTTCACAATGTAAATTGAATTAATTGAAAATTTTCAGTTAAAACATATTTTCAATTAATTATATTATTGATTCCCTGTTTTATTACAGAAAGAAATTCCATGTATATTGGTTAGCAAGGAGGAAATTAGTTAATAATATTGGCAAATTTTAACATCTAATTATTTGACATTAGCTTAACATTTTACTGTTTTTTGAAAGTTACACATCGCGCTTGTTTAAAGAAATCGTTATAAAAATCATCATCATTGTAAAAATATTAAACTTTTTAAAAATTAACTTTGTTGAAAATGGAAAAGTAGGAAATTCACACTATTAGGAAGTATGATGAGTTCTTTTCTGAACTACGGCATCGCAGATAGCACGAAACATTAATAGTGTATTTGGCTCTAAAGTCAAACAGTATTAAAAATAGTTCGCCAAATTTCGTATAGGTTACATGGACTTCACAAATGTGCCGAGCGGTCACTCAGAATATAAAAGGCCAATAATGACGAACTGAAGGTCACCGTTCAGTCCTGACCCTCTCAAAATGCCTATGAACTATCGTTGGAGTTTGGTGTTAGCAAACAAACAATATTAACTCTTTTTCTCAAAGCGAAAAAAAGTTGATAAATGGTTTCACATGAATTGAATAAAAATAGAAACAAATGCGTTTGGAAGTTTGCTTGAGGCTGCTTTCTCATCGCAAATCTCATTTTTAAATCAAATTATCACTTGTGATGAAAATCGATCCAATATGACTTTCGCAAATTTTCAACTCAGTGGTTGGACAAGGAGGAATCACCAAAACATACTCCAAAGCGTACTATTCATCAATAGAAGCTGATGGTGAGTGTTTGGTGATCCAGCGCAGATGATGATTATGATTTCATGAAACATGGCTCATCGATCACAGCAGAAATATACTACAATCAACTGGACGAAATGATGCAAAAACTTAAAAATAGCCTAGATTGATTAACAAATCGATTCCTATTGATGCATGATAACACTAGACCTCACATTTCACAAATGACTGTGGCAAACTAGAAGAATTGGAGTTGGAACTTCATCATCATCCATACTCACCAGACCTAGCTGCTACTACTTCTTCCGTAATTTGGACAAGTTTTTAATAGGAAAACAATTTAATTCTAACAATTCTATAAAATTGATCTTCTAGGAATTCATTGACCTTCGTACGCCAATGTTTTATACCACCTGACTGAACAATCTGCCGTTTAAATAGTAAAAGTATATAAGATAATATGGATGCATACTTTGACGAATAAAAATAATTCCTTATATTTGTAAGTTATCAACCAACTTTTTTTTTTTTTTTCTATAAATTTATAACGACTCGATTGTGTGTGTGCTTAGATATTTCCTCAAAGAAAAAAAAGTGTATTGATATGTATATTTGATTATTTACTAATATTTTTGTTCTAATGCAGCTGGCAAACACTTAGACGGCTTGGTCTTGGATGCCTTAAGGCAAGCGCTGCACAGACGGTACTCACTTTGCATTACCCAGGGGGCGCGTGTAACTTGAAGATAAGCCACGGACGCGGAGTAACACTGCCCCTGCAACGCTCTACTATCCTATATAGGACCGGGACCTACGGTTTAAAGTGGATTCCGAACCACTACACACACCCATGGCAACGCCGGGACTCGAACCCGAAGCCTGTGGTACCGAGCGCCAGAGCGCTAGCGACTCAGCAATTCAGGCCCCTTATTTACTAATATAATACAGAAAAAATAATAAATTTTTTAAGCCTTTTATTTACTTATGAGCAATTCATTTTTTTTTTTTTTTTATTATTAACGTTTATTTTCTTGCCTTTCGTAAAGAAAGTCGAATTGCATGACTTACCAAAATTGTTTTCTACGTAAAACTTTAATTTCGAAGATCATTATCTTTAGTTTTTTTTTCTTCAGTTTTCTTATAAAAATCCGAGTACACTTAGTTAACATATATATAGCTTAATTCTGGTTTTTTATCGCTTTCCAAAACTTATCGGTAACTTTGCTTCGTTGATTTTAACAGATGATTAATCGTTTTATCATAAAGATTTCCTCCAATACAGTTTTATTATAAATCATTCATGTTTTGAGCAATTTCTTTTGTTCGGGAAATAAAAAAATATTTACTGCCCAACTATTCGAGAATTACGATAAAACTTTCAAAATTATAGAAAATTTTAACGAATGCATAAGTCTATCTGATAGACCAATCTTTTATCAATCTTAAGATAGATGTAATATTTTAAATTTTATGCTAAATACATACTTTTGTGATGTTAATTTCTTCTCGTGATAAAAGAAAATGATTCAGAAAAGTTTAATATAAAATATAGATTTTATTACTTTTTCATTCTTTTTAAAAATTTAAACAAAGGTAAAAACCGAAAAGTTTGGACTAGCTTTTTCAACAATAGCGCGCTTGATCCAAATTATTGCTTAAGCCTAATCTATCAGAGTGAATGAATAAAAATAATCTAAAAATAAGATCTTCACAATGCAAAAAATTAAGATTTTATCCTTTTTATTGAAGTTTGAAGAACATCTTTATGATCTAATAACAAATCCAATTACCTTTTATCGATACTGAAATATTTTCGCTGAGCATTCTTATAAAAAAATAATCTTATTTCAGCATAAGGATTTATTCACTTATTCTAACTACATCAAAGCCAAGGTAAAAATTTTATTTGTATAGAATTTAAAGGAAATTTTTAAAGAATATTCCTACGGGAAAATTTTTATTTCAAATTAATTACTTGCTGAATTTCAGAAAAGATAAAGTAATGCTTAAAAGTTTTTAGATTTTTAGAGAAAAAAAAATTAATATTTTCATTCAATCAAATAAAAAATAGTACAGATTGCAATATAATAAAATTAAAATTATTAAAAATTATTTTTAGATTAAGATACTAATTTTATTGATATTTTAATATTGATTTGATTTTTAATATTATATTAAAATTTTAAAAAATATGATACATTTATTTTTCTCTAGACACAACGTTGACATCGAACTATTCGTATTGGGATTTGTTGATAAAAAATAATCAGTCTGTGATTGAATAGGATTTAACATTATGCAGATTGAGATTGAAGCAGATTGGTTAAACCTTATTGCTCTTTCTTCATATCATGAAAACTCACGAAAAACACTGTAAAGTTAAAATTAATTATTTTTATACGTCTATTAAATTTCTAAAAATAAATTTCACCTTTCTTATTTTTTTAAATAAAAATAATAAATTTTTGGAATTTTTATGTTTGTCAATTTGTTTTGTATATAATAAACATATCCACTATATCAATTTTATTTTCTACATACAGGGTGTCCTTGAATTCATTCCCCGATTTCATTCTTTAAGAAAATGTAAGCATTTTTTATAAAGCAATGTGGCGTTAGAAATAATATTTTTTTTTTCAGCAGAATACATTCTGAGCTTCCCTGCAAGTGTACTTTTCACAGATGAGCCTACCTTTATACGCTACAGAGTTTTTAACTTGCACATTTCCAATGTAATCTCTAACCATATGCTATACATTCGTATACTTTTCAGGAGCGATTCTCTGTTAATATGTGCGCAGGGTAATGTAAATTATTTATTTATTGGCCAAAAATATCGACTCAACGGCGTAATATATTGCATCTTTTTGATGAGGTATTACCAGAATTATTTGATAAAATTCCAGCTACAGTGCGAAGTGTCTTGGGGTTTCAGCACGACGGGGCTCTACCCCATTTCTGTACTAACATTCGTCACTATCTGTATCCCCATTTGGCTCTCGACGGATTGGACGAGATGGACCAATCACTTGGTCAGTATGTTCACACCTGATTTATCAAGTATTGACTTTTTTTATAGGGACGCCTCAAGACACTTATCTATACACTTATCTATCAATTCACCCTCTAGACACTTATCTATCAATTCACTCTGATGAAGACGTCATTGCAGAACTTTAAATCTCTATTAAACTGGTCGCAAGATATCTGATATCTTCGAAACCGTTCGTCAAGCATTTGCTGGACACTGCCTGGACACCTATTGATGCTGATGGTAGCACATTTGAATACTAATTGTAAGTATTATTTAAATAAAATGATTTTTTTATTTCCTCAGAAATTTTTATTTTTCTGCTTTTATTTTATATTTCAGGCCCCATAATACTATAAAAAAAAAAAGCTACTTTATGTATATTTTACCTTCCAGAAAAAGTTTAGCCCATGGGTTCAGAGACACCTTTCATTATGATTAACTTAAAATGAATGAGAATACAATAGTTGAGGAATGTAAAACTGAATATGTGGCGAATGGTAAAATCCAAAATGAAATATAACACTTTTAAACCTAAAATGCAAATTCAATATGATTCAAACCCTATTTTACCCAGAAATCTGGTCATTGTCTCAAAGTCGCTCTAAATTTCTTTAACGTTATTTAATGTAAATGTTTTAATGTTTACATGAAATAATATTTAAACATTTATATTAAATAACATTTAAACATTTACATTAAATAACATTTTTAACTTGTTTTTAGTGCATTTTAATAATTGTACTGAAGGTCATTAAAATAGAATCAGTTTGTATTAATAATCATAAATTCCTTTTTTGCATATTTAAACAGTGATTTGTAACTTCTTTTGGAAAATTTTAGAAGTAGTATAAAAATATATGTATACATATAATTTTATTGAATAATGTGAGTTACATTAAAAAAAAAAAGAACCTTAAACAAATTATTATCGTTTTTAAATACTGGCCATTTGAACTAAAGTAATATAGAATGAAATCATCTAGATTTATCATGTCTGGCCAGGCATAAATGACGGAGTTTTTGATTCGGTTCGATTCCGTTCAGTCTGTTGCCTCGAATTAAGCTTCTTCAGTCTCCACACTAAATTAGCTTTCTAGCAAGTAGGGATGGATTATTTAAACAAAATTTTGGTTAGTGGCATATATTTTTTAATTTCTTTTACATGAGATGCATAGGTAAATGAGATGCATAGTTCAATTAATTGGTATATTAATTTAACTTGAAATTTTTGGTAGTTTTAAATGATTTTTTAAACTATTTATCTGTACATATATTTATTTTAACACAAATGTGATAATTTTTTTTTTCAAAACATTAAATGAGAAGAAAAAAATAAAAATTTGAAAATTGTGAGTCATACATAACGTTATCAATTAAAAACATTTGAGAGTATAAATTTATATTATGTCATTTTCATAAAAAGAAATAATTCATATCACTTTTCTTTCATTTTATGCTAATAAATTATATAATTAAATATATAATTAATATATTACTATAATATTACATAATTAAATAGCTAAAATTATCCTAAAACTATATATTTTTGTCGTTTATTTTTCATGTAATTTTTTCCTGCATCTGTATACTTTAAGAAAATACTAGTTATCTATTATTATCTATTATTGTTATTTATATCTTGTTATTGTTATTTATAAAACATATATCTTATTAGTTATTTTACGAATTTAAATTGCTGATTTTTAGTTGAAATGCTTGAACTTAAAATTGCCAGTCTTATTTATAATTTAAAATAACCTTCCTTTCTATTTATTTTTGTTAACTCATAATTTAATCTCGAGCATTTCAGAACATTTTCCCTATTTGTTCCTCTCCAATCCCTTTAACTCTATTCTTTTTAATCACGGTATGTAAAAACGGAAAGCTTATTTTTTTCCCCCTATAAGTCAATTTTTGTCTGCTGCTAAAATTCCCCAAACCGTTTTCTTTACTTTTTCTGTTTGTGTTGCTACTCTACTGAAACTAAAAGGGTGCGGAAATTGTCGTCGTCTGATGAGATGAGATGAGAAATCATACGTTTTAAATTGCTGGATCTATAGTCAGAGGGGGTTCGATTAGTAAAGCAACATGTGTATTTGTAAAAGACACTTTTTTAAAAAAAAACGTTTAAAATAAATAAATAATTTATTTGAATCCATCCTTTAATATACTTTTTTATTCAGACTTCTTACTTTTTCCCGATACTTGTAATTTTCAATATTTTTTTTGCAATATGCTTTTGCTACAGATTTCAATATGTATTTTTATGCTTTCATATATATTTTTTCGATAAGTTTTTTTCAATATATATATATTTTTTATGTTCGATTTATTTTCTTTAGCCTATGGAAACTTTGTGTAATGATCTCGTCTCGTATTTTATCAATTTGGACTGATTTCTTTAATAACTCATTAATTTTTCAGTTTTATTGGATTAAAATTCAAAAGATGTGAGGTTCTGAAGTTTTTAAATTTAAGATAATTCATTTTAAGATTGTTGAAAAAATCATTCGTTATAGGATTGCTGAAAATATCGTTCGTAAAATAATTCGAAAGGTCCATTGACATAGATTTATTCGTTTTTAAGATTGTTTTCTCAGATTTTATAGGGAAACAAAATACAAATAAATGTTGTTCGCTAAAGATTTTTAGAATATAAGTGTAATCAAGTGCAAAAGTAAGATACATATATAAGTATCGTTTAGATTAATTTCTCTATATGGTCATGTAAAATGCGCATATCGAGATTAACATGTTTTAGTAAAATCTGAATTTTAATGCATAATAAATAAGTAAATACATTTACAACGCGTCGAATTGTTGTATGATATAAATTTGCATGTGTAATATGCAGTATACTTTTATATTGATTGTTTCATCTATAATTTTTTTTTTTTTTTTTTTTTCGTTTATATATTCAAAAATTTAGTTTCTAGTTAAATATTCTTAGGCACTTTTCTCCCTGTTAAAATTGACAGAGACTATAAATTAAGAGATAATGATATCCGGTGCCGGACATCTGGTCAAAGTGTGTTACCACCGGAAAGAGTGTTGGCAGGGGTTTTCTTACGAATAAAGGTTTAATTAACTTCGTCTCGGTTGGGAGCGTTTTGGTTTGGTTTGATTTGTAGCTCTACGATCATCTTGTGCACATGAGGGCTAAACAGACCGGGACCTACACTTTAAAGTGAATTCCGAACCACTAACAAACATCCATGCCACCACTAGATTCGAAACTGAAGCCTATGGAACCAAAGGCCAGAGCGCTAGCCACTTGACCACCAGGCCGCAAGTGGAAGGGGGGCGTTTTGGGCTACCATCTATACGTCGTTGATTTGGCGGCCTGATAACTAATTAGATAGCTCTTTGACCTTTGGTACCACAGGCCTCAGGTTCAAATCCTAGGGTGGCATGGATGCTTGTTAGTGATCCGGAATCGATGATAAACTGTAGGTACTAGTCTAATTAGCCCAAAGTGTGCAAAAAAAAAAAAAAACCCCGTAAACCAAATCCGTCGATGGTGAAGTTTTATTTAGTAGTGGAGTGTGAAGCCTTGCAAAATTACATTACTTATAAGAGAGTATGTTTGCCACAGTAGGGACCTTATGGCTTATTATACTGTCCAATTAAGACGAACTTTAGAGATATTTATTTGACATGGATAAAGTCGACGGCATTGAGGCTGAGAAGTTAGCCTTTCACCCTCATCTCAAAGCTTGTTCAAATTGAGAGTTGAAGAAAAAGGGCTGATGAACTACTTGAGGTAAGGTAGTCAACCCCCTTATAATTCCTTAGAAGTGATTTCTCTTCCAAATCAATGAAGGCCAAGAGACAGTCTCTAGATGAAAGTGTGTGGCCTGATGGTCAATTGGCTAGCGCTCTGTCCTTTGGTACCACAGGCTTCAGGTTCGATTCCTAGCTGTGGCATGGGCCTTGTAAGTGGATCAGAATATACTTTAAACTGTAGGTCCCGGTCTAATTAGCCTAAAGTATGCAAAATATGACCGTAGGGCGTCAAACCAAACCAAACATAGATGAAAGTGCTGACCAATAATTTAAAATTAATGATAATTTAAAAGGAGAGATAGAATTAAAGATGGACAGATTAAGTAATATTGGAAAAAAGTTATAGTTTAGAGCGAAAATCTGTGAATCTCTGTAATACTGCGGTGAGGAAAGGCTATGCTTTCGAGGGTGAAAATAAAGATCGTGGTTAAGAATATGCTGTAAAGAGGAGCCTGATGAAGACCCTCTGCCCTGACTTCCGAACAGTTACGACGAAGAGATTCCTCTGGATGGAAACGATGGACCAGGCAGCATAAAGACATTTTTGTCTATGAATCAGTTCTGAAGAAGAGCTTCCCTCGCCGAATGACCGAACAGAAGACACTTCAGCAGTTTCCCCCTTTAACCAAGAGTCGAAAAGGTTGAAGTTCCCCGCTCTGACATTGATTTTCATGCAGACCATTTCAACTGAGAATGTCACGTTGCTTAATTTGTGAGTAATTTCCGTTATTTTAATTAGCAATCCCTCAGTCTTTGCCCATCACTTCGGTGCTATGTTGCACAAAATGTGTCGTCTAGGCAGGGAAGGTTTTTGAAATGTTCTTCTATTTGAACATTTCCAAGTAACTAGTTTAATTTATGATTTCGTTGTCTTATAATTGCGCATCTGTTTACTTACAGCATATCCTTAGTTCCTTTTAGTTATATATATTTTTTATTAGTCGTTGGAAATAGATGATCTCCCCCTAAGTATTTATTTCTTATTGTGGGTTAATAATAAGTATAACAATTGTAAGTACAATTATATAATAATTGCAATTAATTCAAATTAACGATAATTGTCTTAAGCACAAATATTGGGTTGCCAGGAAAACACGCTTTGATTTTTACCATGTACTTAAAGGGAAAACAGAAATAACTTTCTTGCCTACCAAAAAAAAAAAAAAAAAAATCATTGTTTTCTTTTTAGTCTTTAGAATATTTATTTCATGTGTATGTTATTCCAGCTATAAATTTTTATCAGTTTTTGAAGGCTTTCGAAACCTACTTTGATAAAAAAAAAATTTATATATGGTGTTTGTTTAGATTGATTAATGGTTTATTGTGAATCACGATTGAGATTATGGTTTTGCTTAGGTTGATTAATGGTTTACTGAGTTATTTTTGGTGAATTGAGTTTTTGTGAAGTTGTTCTCAGATTGTTTTCAGTTATATTGCATGTCACACATATTTTTTAAATTTATATATTGATTATTTTTTATATTAATTATTATCAAGCAAACTTGGGAAAATGAGGAATATATTTCATAAATTTTTAAGTAAATTTAAAAAAATTCTAAATAAATAAAAAATAAATTACAAATTAAAATATTGGTGCACGTGCTTGAATGTTAAAAAATATATAAATAAATAAAAAATTAAATTAAAATAATAAATAAAATAAAATATCATCAATAAAAAAATTAAATTAAATGTAAATTATATTTTAAATCATAGTTCCATTATACACATAAAATGCATTTTATGTAATAAATTTCATTTAAAAAGAACATTGATATTATTTAAGGACTTTTTTAAGCTAAAATTTTTAAAATTTATGCTGATAAAATAATTAAATTTCAGCCATTTAGAATATTTTACAGAAAAGATAAAAAAATTCTAAATTAAAACATTGGATAAAATTAAAGAAAATACACAAAAGGTTTTTGCAAGTACAGGCATTTAATAAATAAATTTTAACAATCATTTTTGTAAAAAAAAAATTATAATAATCAGTGCGTTTTATAGTTTAAAAATGACTTTAAAATATTTGCAAATAACGAAAGTATTTAGTAAATTTTTATATAAATGAAAGCAATATAATAATTATTATTAAAGTAATTCAAATATATTTATGGTCAAATTTCTTGATATTAAAAAAAAAAAATAAAAAGATAAAAACAAAAACTTAACAATTTTCGTCTGAGATACGCATTGCTGCTTACAGTAGTGACATATAGAACTCATAATTTTACTTTAAATGTTCTACCTCTTCCATTGCGTTATTTTTTTTTTCCCTTCCTTTTTCCCCTTTCCCTAAAATCGGATTTCTCACCAGCTCTGAAATTCCGCGGGTACGCCTTTAGCCGCGTATCGTCCAATGGTGGGCGAAGAAGGGTGGAGACGAACCTTGTTTTTGTCCCGCCTCTATCGATCAGCAATGACTTACTGTTCTTGTTTGTACATTTGGTTAAACTTTTATATTTTTTGAGTAAATGTTGGTTATTATCTTTTTCTATATCAATACTTTACCTGAAAAAATTATAGTGCTTAATTGTGTGATTTATTGTATTTCAATAACATAGTGAATGAAATAAAAAAAAAATAAACACTTGTTTCTATTGAATGTATAGCTATGTATTGCATTAGTAACAAATAACCTATAAACATTTTGTACAATATAAAAAGATTTTTACGTTTTTATTTTTCAAATCTAATAAAATGAAAATAACTCTACACTGGAAACAATATTATTCCTTAAGGTTTTTTAATTTATTTTATTTATTTATTTATGTATTTTTCCCTTTGCTTGTAACAAAGTTAAATGCTAAAATTATTTCATACCTTTAGAATATAAATTTTAATTTTTAAAACCAACTAAATAAATTTTTATTAAAAAATAAACGTTTGCATTTAAGACTGCATATTTATGTTTGAAATAAAATTAAATAATTTTGTGATAATAAATAATTGTTAAAATAATTTTTAAAATTTGTTTGCGAAATTTTTAAAATAGATATAATTTATTTTTGGCTGATAAATTTAAGCTAAATTATATAATAATTTTAATTCATATTAAAAATAAACGATTTATCAATTATTTTAGTAAAAATAAAACCGATGATTAAAATAAATCTATGTAATCGTTGCATTTGAATGGGTGGAGTTCTTTAATTAAATCAATATGTTATAACGTAGAACACGTTTTCTGGCTATAAAAAAAAAATTGTTTTTTTATTTTATTTATTTTTATAACTTTTTTACCATTTAAAGCTTTTTTAACATTATATATATAAAAAAAATTCTTTATTTTCATTCACTTTTTTTCATTTTTTAACATTATAAATAAATAAAAAAAATTTTAACATATGTAATAAAAATTTATTTAGTTCATAACCAGTTGTTTATAGAAATCGACTCTGACGAATTAAATAAATTAAATAAGCATTTACTGATAGACATATCAAATTAAATTTAAAAATACAGAAAAAAAAATAAATAAATAACATAAGACGTTTTCTTAAAACAGGAATGCTTCATGCTTTTCTGAACACATAAAAACTCACTAAAAAATGAACCAATAAGAATTATTGCGTATTATTGTAAATTATTATATGCATATTTTGGTAAAATTACTATTTTTCACTAGTTTATTATTATTATTTTTTTCTAATTTTTAATTTATTTATTTACTTATTATTATTTTTTTTTATTTCTCCTTTTCACCTCAGGAACATGCATTTCCTCTTCAGACCATAAGCAAACACTGGACAAAAGTGGACAACTTTTACTGCTCCACGGCCATGATGTAAGATGCAGGCAGCAATTATAAAACCCCCTCCCACTTCCGCCACCCAGCGCATGACGTCAGAAGGGGAGTCCCGCCGCTGCCAAGTGAGTGACTGGAAGAAGGAAGGATCATTATCAACACACAGACGGCCTGCGGTCTCCGCGGCAGAAGGATAACTTAGAACCGGCGAGCTGCCGTGACCAGCGACGGCTGACACCACACAAAGTTTTGCCCACAACCTATCTACCTCAAGTAGGCTTAGAGAAAGTTTTTCGAACGCTATCGTTTTTTGAATTTCTGCAGCGCTGTGCGAGTTCGATTTGGAACATTGGTCATCTTTTAACTGCTACAAATAAAAAAAATAGCAGGTGCAAACGATAATAATTTTTACCCAGCATGCCGTTGCGGCAGCCATGTTTCGGTGGACCTTTTGTGTATGAAGAAAGTGAAGTCGCTGCACATTTGGGATTTTGATAGGGGTTGCATAAGAAGAAGCACATGTGAGGGTACAGAAAAAAAAGAATTTTTTTTTAAAAGCTAGAAAAAGTCGATGAAATGTCACGCAGGAAACAAGAGAAGCCGCAACCGAGGAAAACTTAATTAAAGGTAAATTTATCTTGTTAAATTTATATAAAAAAAATTAATCCGAAATTATTCTTTTTCTTGCCTTTGTCTTTTGATCAACACCCCCGCTTCTTATGAGTCCGCACATTTTTTGGTGGTGATGTAGTTTTTTTAATGTTAAAAAAGATATTAAAGAGCATTATAGTTGAACATGCGCACATTTTTTTTTAATACATATTTCTAAAGAATTGGTTAACCACGTGTTGATGCTATAAACAAAAACTAAAAAGTTGTTTAACTCGTTTTTTTTTTTTTTAATTATGCTTCTTTATGACCGTTTGAATAATAATTTTTTACGTTTGTTTACGTTCGCAAATTTTTGACAATTTCATTTTATTTTTTAACAATTTTACATGTTAATCTACATTTTAAAATAATTTATTCAACTTATCTATTTTAATTTAAATATTGTTAAATTATTTATGTA
The DNA here is from genome assembly GCA_021605095.1 of Caerostris extrusa. NCBI lineage: Eukaryota > Metazoa > Arthropoda > Arachnida > Araneae > Araneidae > Caerostris > Caerostris extrusa. The sequence goes on along the minus strand of BPLR01016175.1, from coordinate 20,786 downwards.
ATAAAGTATGATGTGATTTATTATTGTGAAATAATTAAATAAATGGCCATTTTGTTAAAATTATAATATTAATTTTACTTCAATTATACATATTTTAATGTAATAAAATTTTAATTTTTAGTGTCTTGTTATTGAATAGTATCATTAAAAAAAGAAAATTTTTGAAAATTTAATGATATTTAATTGACATGAAAATATTTTAATACAGCATAAATAATCTTTCGGAAATTTAATAACTTTATTAACTACATGTAAGCATGTTTATAAATATGAACAAAACAAAATTTCTATATTTTTTTCATTGTCAAAAATAGTTCATATTGATTGATGATTTTTCACAGTTTTAAGCTTTTATATCTTTTTTCAAAACAATAAATTTGCCTGCTTACTTATTCTTTAGGATTATATTAATTAATATGTGCATATGCAAGTGCAGTTAATTTTTTTAATAATAATAATAATTAATATACAAAACAAAATAATGATAATGTCAATGTCTCTACCTTTCAGTAATGAAACCCATTTATTGAAAAAAAAAAAACTTTAAACTATATTAAAAAAATATTTAAAACACTAATAAATACAAAAAAAATTAATAATATAAAAATATTTATGCATAATTCTGTTATTTATTTTTCTTTTATTTAAAACATGATTTTAAAATTATGAATATTCTTGTTGCTTATAATTAATTTTGTCAAAATTTATTGATTTTTTTAAATTTATGTAAAAGAGTCTACCAACATGTCTCTATGTATATAAATAAATATTTTTCTTTATTGCTCTCTCAAAAAGTTTTAAATATTTTTTTCCATATAAGATAGTTTTATAGATTAGTGAAGATTTTTGATTTTCATTTGAAAAAATTAACTATAAAAGATGAGTAACAAAACTGAAATTATTTTTTATTTCCAAAATTGTTATTGATATATTTTATAAAAAAATAAAGTTTTAAGTTGTTTTTTTTTTTTTTAATTCAAATCGAAATTAAAAACAATGATTTTTTTTTCTATTTTAATTTTGAGTTATAACATTTTCAATATGAATTTCTTTAAAAAAATTTTACTATTAATTTATTTATATTTATATAAATATTTTCTGTTTCTGTTTCATAAATTACTTGCTTAAGTTATTTATTATTATTATTTTTTTTAATGTTTAAGTAAAAGTTTCTCCAACTCGTTTTGTTGAAAAATGGTTTGAAAATGTTCAAATTATTTTTGTGTTAAAAAAGAAAATATCATTGTAATAAATTCAGTTTAATGTAATGATGGAAAATTACTGAATATTAAATAACAAATTTTCACAAGTGTTAATTATATACAGTATTTTTTCTAAATCATTTGAAATATTTTGATGTTCATTCATGTTTTTGAAAAATTGAATTAAAATTTATGCTCATGGAAAAACAAACCAAACAAAAAAAAAAAGTGTTTAAACAACTTAAAAATAGAAAGAAAAGAATAAAAAATAAAAGTCATTCAATATAATAACATAAAATTAAGTAATGCAGAAAAAATAATTAAAATTATTAAGAAATATATAAAAAAAAAAAAAAATAGAAGTATTTAAAATTCTCTCCTCACTCCCTCAAATCCCCCCATGTTCCTTTTTCCTCATCTGAAATCCTTATTTCTATTATAAATTTATTCGAAAATTAAGAAAATAAAATAAAGTATATTTATAAATTTATAGAATATCATTAAATTTAAATACATTAAAATATAAATATTTAAAAAAATTCGTTTAACAAATCAAAAGCACTGTTATTTTTATTTTCCATATAAATTAGCATTTTAAAATCACAACTTCATTAAAGATTCCAGTATTTTATTTTTATTTTTTACGCTTTTTTATTTTGATTGAAGACCATTTTAAATTCTAGGTATTTAAGGCTTCCTCTTGCAATCTATTTAGAAATATTACTGCTAATATGATGATCGATTATTTTTACGATTATCATTTTTTGTTGATTTAGAAAAAATTTAATGGATTTATAATGGGTATTTATGAAATACATGTTGGCATTTATTACAATTAAATATTAGTTTAAAGTATGACATTTTTTATGGCTGTTCAGTCTTTCAGTCGATTTGAAATTTTCTCTGGACTCCTACAATTTAAGATTTAGGGAAAAGCACCGAATAAATTATGTATATATTAATTAATAAAATAAGGGCTTCCCTTGACCTTCTCAAGTGTTTGGGCCCTAATATTAGAGTGATTTGTATGTAACCATAGGTTGATTTAATTCAATTTTCAAAATAATTATTTTTAATTTTTTATTAATTTTTGAAAAACCGTATATATATTTTTTTTTTTTTTTTTTTTTTTGAAAATAAATTATAATGATCTTAAAAATAAATATATAAAACTACAACTTTGTGCAGTTTATAAAATTTAAATATAATCTACATTCATAAGGCTTACCACATATGTTTCATTTATTTTATTGCATCAGGTGGACTTTAAACAATTATTGTGTATTGGTGGCATATACTGCAATACGTTTCACCATATATGTGTATTTATTTTGCTATCAACATTGTTTTTGCACTTTTTATATAATGGTGACAATTGATGTTGAAGTTCTTCCCAATGCTGTAAATTCAGATTTTTTAAAAAAATTTCTTTCTTTCTTTATTGATATATATTAATTATAATTACAAAATTCACTTTCCAATATCAATTATTCAATCATTTTAATTTATTAAAAACAATGTCCTCTTGAGGTTTAGCTAAAATGAAATCATTTCGATTTATTTGTGTTTCATATTCGGAATAAGCAAGAGATGTTTAAAATTCATTTATATATATATATATACAACTTTGAAAAAACTTCCATGGGTGAAATGTTGAAAATGGTGAGATTGCTTTCTCAAAATTTTTGTATTCCATTGTCTAGTTAATTTTCTATGTTGAAATTATCATATCTTGATTGAAAATCATTTATAAATATAACGCTCACATAGAATTGTAATTATTATAAATAATAATTAGATTTTTTTTTAAGCTATGTCCTAATAATTATCCTAAGACAATAGACCTGTATCACTTATTAGCCTATATCCTATTAGACCTAATAATTATCCTAGGACCTATAGACCTATATCCAAAATTTATCCTATTATTTTATTATAGACCTATACTCTATATTATTAGACCTTAGACCTATATCACGAAAATAGACCGATATCACTTTTAATATAAATGATTCATATGATTTTTGAACATTCTTAATTGAATAATTTTTTGAAATTGAACTATTTTGCATGTTCAGTATTTCTAGTATACGAATTGTTATTGTGACTTGGGTCAAGTTGAAGTCAGTATTTCAATAAATTTCCTTATTGATAAACAGAGATGTTGAAAATTTGTTCAATTCTCATTTATTCAGAAACATACGCTATTGATAAAAATTCATTATAAACTTATTAATCTTAATCCTTCTTTCAGTACTAAAAGAAAAAAAAAGTATTATTTGTATGTGTGATACTTTTTTTTATGCACTTATAAATTCGTTTCCTCCTGCAAAAGAAATTTATGCTAATTCCATCATCTTTTCCAACGTCTTCTTTAATGAATTTTCCGTTCGGAGAAACAAATTCTAATGTCGAAAAGTATATATCGTTCCTATTCTGAAGTTGAAGACAGGCCCCTTCTATTCATTACGTAAATAAAGGCTACAGCCCCTTGCTCGAAATTAAATTTCTCCCTTGCAACTAAGCGCAATTAATAAGCTCGTGACGTGAACGTTTCGCCCTCCACTCTTTCTACCAACTCAACTTGGAACAGAACAGAAGCAGAACTGCACTGCACACAACACTGGATGTTGTGCCCATGGAAAAGGAAGGGGGTAGGGGTGGCGAGATCAAGGAAAACGCATGGGTTAGGGGTAGGGGTAGCTGGAAAGGAGAATCGAAATTGCGCTGAGTGCAGATATTCAAAACAGGTAGGATTAAGCTGTGACTTGTCAGAGTAACGGGGAAATTTACATGAAAATGCTCTTTGGGTTGAGGGATGTGTTTCCTTCTGGGACTCTGCTGCCGTCAATTCCGTCGACAAATATGTGAGAAGCACATCAGGATTAATAAAGTTAGATTACATTTTGATAGGACTTGGTAGTTATTAAAGATCTCCATGTTATTGAGTGATTCTGGAGAATGCAGATTATACGATAAGGAAGTGAGTGGTTTAAAAGGTGCTGTTCGTCAAACCCCAGAACAAATAAAAAAAGGATTCTTCATATATTTGTATGACGTTTTTAATATACAAATATTTGAACGTCGGAAACAATTAATGTTAAAATAATCGTTTTATGTTATCGTTGCAATCTGTTGATAAAAGAATCCTGTTACAATTAACGGTAATGTAATAGAAGATATCCTTGGCAAATATCCACTTAAGAGTTATGAACGTTTGGTATAAAACAAATCTTTTAATTGATAAAGTTACTTATTTCATACGGATTATGTGGATTATATACTTATTAAATTGTGGCGCAAAAGAAATTAAATTCTAATTTAATTAAATTCCTATAAAATGTTTAAATTTCTTGGATGATTACCTCTTTTTAAAAGTAAAGATAAAGAAGGGATTTTAAAAGTGGTAATCATTCACGAAAATTTAAAAAAAAATTATTGGAATTTAATTTATAATTTTGAATTGTTAGAATTAAAGCGTAAAAAGAATAATTTAATTTAATTAAAAGATTTAAAGAAATCTTTTCATAAAACAAATTTACCTTATAACTGTTATCAATAAGGCAGTTACTTTTCTTGTCTTTGTTTTTTAAAGAAACCCAAAATAATAATAATAATTTTAACCGTTATTTAATATATTGATTTAATATACACGTCATCTTCTTTTAGAATAATAGTGATGAAAATTTGAGACATTCTTACAATGCAATAAAAAAAAAAATATCCTGCATACCACTAAGCTTAGTTTTGCGGTTCTTTGCAAACTTCCTGTTAGCACAATTTCGTGAAAAAAAAAAAGGGGGAAAGAAAAAAATGGAACATTTTTTTTTTTGTCCTCTACCTGAACCTCCTACCATACTGTGGACGTGTGAAAGTCCACATCTTTCTATTTTTTTAATATTTGCCGATAAGTGCAACTGATAACTTGTTCCAAGGTTAGTGGCTATCCGGCCGTTTATAGGGAATGGAAAGCCAAATAAGAATAGAATGGAATTGAATAGAAAAGAAAGAAAGAAAAAAATGGTGCACCTTCTACCTGATAAGGATGGGATATCGTCCAATGCTGCTTACCACAGCGAATGGAAACAATGGCCGTTACGCTGAAGCACGTGTGCATGCGATAATTCTTAACTACGTCGTATTTGTCATGTTTTCGGCTATCAAACTGGTCAAAACTTGTCAGCAGTTTTTTTTTTTTTTTTATGTGCTGCAGCAAGATTATGTGATGTGTCAGTTTGTCAGATATCGAATTCCGATTGGTATTTTTCTCATGCGAAATGCTTCAATATTAATAATCTCAAAAAATACTTCAGTATTAACTCTCTTCAATTCTTGGAAGTAGTATCTTAACATTAAGTTCTGAATAAAAAAAATTTTTTTTTTAAAATTTACGTACAATTTGAAACATTGGATGAACTATGTCACAATTGGTTTATTTTATTTAAAAAAATTTTATTCTACCAAAGGGAAAATTTTCACGGTCATACAAAAAAACTGATCAAAGTTTTAACTTTAGGTATTCACATAAACTAATTAATAATCATTTGATATTAAGTAATAATTAATTCAAATTAGACTTGGTAATTATTATAATAAGATTTTTCTTAAATTATGTTTACATAAAAACATTTAGGAATGATAATAAATCATTTTATAGCGTCTAAGGATAAAAAAAAACATACCTTTTCCAATTCTTTTTATGATATGAAAATCTTTTATGATATGATTCAATTTTGAATTGGAATCAAGATCTTGTTATTTATATTGTAATCAGTGATTACTTAATCATTGATTAACGTAATTTGTCATCATTGATTGTTTAAAGTCTGTTATTAAAAATAATATATTCAAGGTTACAAAATCGAGAATTTTAATTAAAAGATGTTAATGAAGAAAACATATAAATATGCAGGGTCAAAATGTAATATAATGTATACAAAATGCAAAGGTAAGCCAACATTTTTTTCTTTACAAACAACACTATTTTTTATGAAGATTAATACTCAATTCAAAAAAAAAAATGTTCCCAAATGATGCCTCATATACCACTTTTATTTATAATATGTACAATTTTTTATAGAATGTTTACAGTAAAATTACTGTGATTTGTAATCGGTACTGTATAAATATATCTTTATAAATTTACAATCCTTTTAATAAAAAAAAAACTTTTAAGATTAGATTAAAAAAAAAAAAAAAAAGTAATTGATATTAAAGACGCTCAATTCATTGACAAACCCTTTATCTTTCTTTTTTTGCGTTTTCTTGTATTACAATTTTTCCCAAGTCCCTTTGTTTATTTTACTTTTTATAATCGCTTACATGATGGATTGATGGTGAGGTTAAAGATTTCTAGCGAAAAAACACGAAATTTCCACCATACATATATTTACAGCTTGTTTTATGTATGCTGGGAGGTGTGCTGTCGCTAAAATAATCCGGCTACTGCTGGTGCTACTTCTTCCTTCGAACTTTTCTAATTTGGTCCGGGCTTGTAATCCTTATTGTCTTGCCCTCCTGCGCGTTTTTCTTCTCCAAATAGACCAGTCGGTTGGGCAATACTGGCATTGCAGCCTTTTAGCCTGTGGGGCGGGCAGCTGGCCAACATTCGCACTGACTTATACTTTTCTGCCATCCGCCTCTGCTATTCTTAGGTACCTTTAACTTTGAGGCCAAGTGTCCGAACTACTCAGTGGGCTCGCATGACTCTCCTTCAGGACTCTTTTTCTTTTTTGCTTTTGCTTTTCTTTTTCCAGAGAGATGAAGGCAGCCTTGTTGGGTGCGTCGCCTACTTTCCAGCCGCTCGCTTGCGTGTCTGACCTCCTATCTCACTCTGCTTTGGAAAACTAAGAGAGAGTTTAGCGCTTCAAGAACTGCAAAAATAAGCCTTCTTGGAAAAGCATTCTGGATTTTTTTCTCCTGCCAGTTTTTGATGATTTGAGTTTTTAATTCGTTATCGAATACATTATATATGAATCAAATTATCCATTTCATTCAGCGATTGAAATTCAAAAGAATTGTAAAAGCAAAATCTAATAAATTAAATAGTGTCTAGATATGGTAATCTAAGTATTTAATACTTTGTTTACTGTAATATTTTTGAAAATAAAACTATAATTGTTATGTGTTTAAAAACAACTTCCAACATTTAAGTTTCCTTATACCACGTTTAAAAAAAAAAAAAAAAAAAAGAAATCCTTCGTCACATATAAAATATATAATGCTTTAAAGATAATTAAAATGCTATGTATTATTGTACAGTCTATGATATTCGCCATGTAAAATAGCTCAGAATTGGCCAATAGCTCATAATATTGGACTTCTTTTAATTAAAAAAAAAAATTTTTCAATAATTTAATAGGTCAAGAATTTTTAATCATTGAAATAAATATTTTGTAAAAAAAAAAAAAAAAAAAAATAGATAGATAAATTAAATGAAAATGTCATAAATTTATATATATTCTATCTAATTATAATTTCAAAAATAAATCAAAACAATTACATAATGATCTCTCTCAATTACGATGTCAATTTGGAACTCAATCCTTACACAAGAGCATTTTTAGCACTGCGTAATTTAGAAAGATAAGATTAAGATTTAAAATTAAGATTTAAAAAAATGATAAACCTATTTCGTTTCATTTTTTTAATCGTTTAAAACGATACTATTTTTCCAGTGAATATATGGAAATCACATTGAAAATTTTAATTGATGAAGAAAAATATATGAATTAAGAGCTAAAACATCGTATTTTCTATATAGTATTATTTAATGCATAATTCGATATTCTTGCTAAACAACTTATTATTTTTTTTCGTAATATTCTTTTTAAACTCTTCTTCCCCTTTCGAATAATGATATTAAATTTAAATGTGATGAGCAATTCAATTTAAATATTTAATTAAATTCTTAATTTGCATAAATTTTATAATTCACAATTTCTTTTTTGCATATCTTGTGATAAAACACGGTGTTTCCCCCCTCTTTATTATTTTTAATTCTAATTTAGATGCGCCGTTATAAAACATGTCAAATCAAGAAAAATCAATATATAAGATTTTCTAGTTACTGTATCTGTAATATATATAAATATTTAATATCTTCATAGTTAAAAAAATTATTGTTGAATTATTTATCGCAGAATGAAATGGATAATTTTGATTCGAATATAATGTATTCGATAACGAATTAAATATTCAAATCATCAAAACTGGCTGAAAACAAAATTCCAGATGTTTTTCCAAGATGGCTTATTTTTGCAGTTCTGAAGCGCTAAACTCTCAGTTATTTATTGTTCAGAAACAATACCTATGCCAGACATTTTAGCGTGGGACAATTTACGAACTACTGTGGATGGTATATCATCTTCATTTTAGAAATTAATAAATATAGAAATAATTTAAAAATAAGCTCAGTCTTATTGAATTGTATGGCTATTTACCCTATCCTGAAACTTATGCATTGCTGTATTTGAAATAAGTCCACCAAGGCAATATTTCTAAGCTGCCATTCTCCTATCCCACGAACATTCCTCCGCAGCTGTCTCCTCTGGATACCTCCTCCATTTTGAACATTTTAAAATTTTCTTTCGCCCCTCGCCAACTGCAAGGCATGGGACCGTCGCATGCAGAAAAGATCCTCTCAGCCGAAGTAAAAAAGCACACACAAAAAAAAGTCCATCCCCAAAGGAAACTGGAACCTGGCTGTAATGTCAATGTCTCAGTTCCGTCCGCATTTCTCCCATGACCTTTACATCCCTTCTCCTTAACTTATTCGGGGAACAAGGCAATGGTTTTTTTATACATACGTAATCCCCCCTCTTGCTCTTTCACGTGCTTTTTTTTTTCGAACAGCAGAGGGAAGAAGGGACCGAGGATGGCTCTTGGCCATCTGGTTGAGGTCCCATTTGGGGATGGTTTCGGCCGGACGTAGGGTTGCCGTTCCTTTCGTTTTTCCCGGGGAGGTGCTTGGGATCATGAGAATGGTCCGTGGCTGGGAATTGGATGAGTCTGCTGCGGTTAATATCCATTACACTTCTTCCCCAGAAGAAAAGGCCCAGGCTTCAATCAGCGAGTCATGTCTGGTGGCATCCATTTCGGGCAGCAAGTTACGAAAAAAAAAAAAAAAAAAAGGTGTTCCAATGAGTTGCTTATGTTGGATTCTGTTCATGGTCCAACTTCACAAAATAACACACCAACGCGCCATAAAGTATAACAAAAATGTCCCGTTTAGGCATTCCATTGCTGTTATTTTTATAATGAATTATTACTTTTTTTCATAAACTTCAATAAAAAATGTATAGTAAATTTATAGTATAGTAAATGTATAATGTACAGTTAATTAGAATTGTTTTAACAAAGTAATTTTAGGAAATGCTGTCCATTTTTTTGTCCACACAGTTGAACATCTAATATCGTATTCTATAATGTTTCGTATAAAGTATGTGCAGTAACATTGTTAACTCATTGTTAATCTTGTTCTTTACGTAGCCCCACAGGAAAAAAGAATGTAAAAATGTACCTAGTTGTTTAATTGAATCATTCTTGGAATATAATCATTTCACTCATTTGCATGAAATATTTCTAAAAGTTTATTTTTTATTTGATTTTATAAATGTAAAGATTTTGTTTGGCATCATAATCTGAAAAATATTTTAAAAATATCTGTTTAATAGCTAAAGTTGTGTTGTACGATATTTTGTTTTTAATGATGAAAATGACCATTTTTTAATTTATCTCCTGTAAAATTGGAAATTAAATTATTTTATTCAAGTTCAAGAATCAAATATTCTATAATAAGACTAATGCTTTCGAATTGTAATTGTTTTGAAACTAAGTGTTTTCTTATTTATTTTACCGTGGATTATTTATATGTAAAAACGAACTTTCTAAAATATTAAATTTACAAAAATACAAAAATATTAAATTTAGTAAATTTTAAAATGTATAATTTTAATGTTTTTTTTCTATAAATTTATTGCAGTTTTATCTTTTTAAATTTTATTTAGGTAATAATATATAGTTTCACAGTAAATATAAATTGCCACTTAAATTTGGAAAGTTTGAAATTAAAAATAAATATTGTTTCCATTTTATGAATTTGCGTTATTGCTCAGTTGAAGATGCTGAAAAACAAAATATTTGTTACATTTAAAAGTATAAAAATTAAAATTAATGAAAGATTCACTTAAAATAATGCGAAGTAAAAGTTTGAGTGCTATGAAAAGAAAGTATAGTTGGTGATTAAATTGTTACAAAAATGTTTGTTACGCAGCAAATAGTTAAGATTTAGAAGCAGTCAAATTTGACAGAAATTCCTAATCTGAACAAAATATAGTATAAAATAAATAATTGAAATTTAATAATTTTTAATGGTTGAATTTTTATAATGGAATATTAATAGTGAAATAATTATTAAATTATTCCTTAAAATAAATATTTCATATATAAATTTAAGTCGCGTAATTTTTTGTCAGTAATTTTTTGAAAATACTTGAAGAACTTATTTCTGACTATCAGTTTCTTACATTTTTGAACGGAAATTTTTTTATTTTCTCCTTTCTGTAATGTTTAATCATGTTTAATATAATTCCAAAAATAATATTATATTAAACATGATTATATTTTTAAACTGAAAAAAATGTTTCATTAGCTTATGATCAAAGTAGGTTACTGGTTATTAAAAATATCTTTCTAATTGACTTATAAATAATTTCTTTCTAACTTTATATGATATCAAAATATAATAAAATCTCAACAGTTGTTATTTTATCTTATTAATTCAAAATTTTATATAATATATATGATGATATGATTAATTTCTATATTTAAAATTTTCTGCATATTTTTATATAAAAATTCGTGATTTTTTAAAAATAAACATAACATTAAATTTAAAATGTTTAACTCTTAAGTGTTTTATTAACTCTTTTAAATAATTAGATTATTAACTCAAAAAAAAAAAAAGCATGATCGTCTTTTTAAATTTTCATGTGTTTATTTTTAATATATAATTTTTTTTATTTCTGTTATTAATTGATTGATACCAAAATATATCAAATCTGAAACAAAATTTGCCTTTTTTCTTAAACAATTATAGTATGCATATAACTTATCCCATTAGCAAACAAATTATTGTGTGGCTTTATAAATAAAGATGCGAGCGAGCGCTAAACACATCATGTTGGCTACCCGCACCAGCATTCAATACACGAGAAAACAGCTGACTCGACCGGGCGCTCGCCATGGGCCAACCGTTTTTTTAGCCGGGCCCCGGCAGATTTCCTGCGGTTTTTCCATAGGGAAGTTTTTTTTCTGTTTTTACTCCTGAATTGATGGTTTCTTGAGGAGGTCCTCCGCCCCCTCCCCTCGTTCTCTCATGCACTGGGGATTTATTTTTTACACCGCTTTTCCTCCTTTGTATCCTTGCGTTGGGTTTCTCACCAGGTACACCATACCGAAAATTGTTGCCTGTTTTATATAATAATTTTTGATAAATTCATGCCTTGTTGAAGATGAACTGCTCTGAAAGGGAAGCTGTGCTCTCGAGTGCTCGACTGTCTGCTCCCCTCCCCCCTGTTCTCAACCCGCACTAGTTTGCAACACATGTCGTTTCCCACATTGAATAACATATAGAAAAAGAATTTAAAAAAAAAAAAAAAGAGAGATTTAAACTAAATATTGAAATGTTTCTGTGTATCTTTTTGTGGAATGATGTCTCCTTTTCATTCATGCGCGTCTTTACTACATGATTTTAGTATCTTTACTCGCATATGCTATCTTATTTTTTCACTGTTCACCTAATTAGTTTTAGAACTTTAACAGAATTTATGGTTTTGATAATTATGTTCTTTCTCAAATTGATAGGTCCATGAAAACTAAAGATGAATGAAATATTAAGATAAAATACCGTGTTCTCTTGAATATTAACTTATTTGTATAATTATTATTAGTATCTCCGCTTGAATATGCCATCTATTGTTTCTTGATTTTATTTTATTTTGGATGTTTCAAACAGTTACGCTTAAAGTTTTATTAGAATATATGATTTCAACGATTTTGACTTGTATCAAATTGAAAACTATGATAACAGAAACGAAGGTCGCGAATTTGTTATATGTTAAAATGCTGTGTGTCCTTTTTCTAATTTATTTTTATTTACTACTTCAATCTAATTTTGTTGTCATGTTGTTACTTCAATAAAATTTCGAGCTTTCGCTTTGTCTAAGAATTGTCATGGAAATTTTTTTCCTATTATTATTAATTCACATAGATCATTTGGTGTTCCTGTTTAAGTTACGATATTTTTTCCATTCTATTCTATTACTATTTCTATTCGTTCGTGACTATAAATTGAATTTGATTTTTCTTTACATGAAAAAAAGGCTTATAAATTAAATATTCTTGTATGTGATAATCACGCTTATTTTTGCGTGAAATTTTAAGATTTTGTTTAATGTTTCCGTAGCTCATGATTTATCATAAATTATGTCTTTTTTCTTTTCATTTTGTTTTAAATTTCTTTAATCAATCATCATCATCAATAGTACGACAGCCCAGGGTGGGCCAAGGCTTTTCTTTGAAAAGATTTCCATGCATTCCTCTGGGTAACAATGGTCCTCCAAATCTTAACCTTTAATACAGCAAGATATTTTTCAACTGCTTCTATCCATCGCAACTTGATCATCCGCTTCCTCTTTTTGTCTTTATGGCTTTGCCAAAACGAGCTCTTTTTTTTTTGTAGGTTTTAAACCATTCATTCTAAATACATGAGCAGTCCAGTTTAATCTATTGATCGTAATAAATTTTAAAAAAATCTAGGTCTTTATAGCATTTATAAATTTCTGCATTATACCATCTTCCAACAATCACTTCTTTCAATCAACTTTCAATCAATCAACTTTCCCTAACATCTCCAAAAACAGCCCTTAAAATCTTCCGCTCAAATAGACCCAAATGGGCCTCATCAGATCTTGCGAATGTCCATGTTTCAGAGTCATAGAAAATAGGTCCAATAAGGATTTTATATAACAAAAATTTAGTTTATCTGCATATGAACTGTGATTTAAACAGATTTCTTAACCCATAAAAGGCCTTGTTGACAGACACAATTATGTTCTTATAATCAATACATCACTTTAATTATGTAACTGAAGGTAATGGTAATCTTTTTCCTGTGCACTTAAAACTAAGTATATACAACTTCTTACTTTTTTGCAACACATTCTTCCCAGCTGCGGAACTTGCAACTCACGGAAATGATGATGCACTTCATTTATTTTCTGACTTTTTCTTCGCTATTTTCTTTTTATTGTCTTAATCCGTTTTGCCATTCTACTTCCATTCGTCTTCTGTGGCCTTGAAAATCGGTTTCGGTAGGATGCCCATGCAGCAGCAGAACTGGGTGTAAGCATGTCTCAGCTTAAAAGTCTGTAAATGTATCCGCATGCTTGCTATTGACATTGTAACTGATGCGTGACTATGCAATGTTGATATGTTAAGCCGTAATCTAGCGTGATGACTTTTTTTTTTTTTATAAATTTCATATTGTATAAATTTTTTTCATTTGCTATTTTCTTAGTGATTCGTATCATTTGATTTACTGTAATAACATTTTTTTATACAATTTAAAAACTTAATTCATATTTTTATACAAATCTGTAGCATGGTTTTTTTACCGTTGTCAATTATGCAATTTCTAACAAATATTGTTTTTTAATTATAAATTATTTATTTATAGATAAAAAAGAATAAAAGAAAAATATGTACACAAATGACTTTTTTTTTTTCTCATATCATTATGTTATTTGTATATTAATGTGGAATTTTATTTTATTTGTTTCGGTTTGTCGTACTACGTTCATTTTTTGCACACTTTAAGTTAATTAGATCGGCACCTACAGTTTATCTTGGATTCCTAACTGCTCACAAACAACCATGCCTACGCCAGATTCGCACTTGGAGCCTTTGATACCAATAGTCAGAGCGCTAGCCAATTGATTATGTCGCGGAATTTTATTTAAAGATTAAATAAATAATTTTTAATTAATAAAAATATTTTAATTGAATTTAATATATATACAAGTATAAATATATATATATAATGCATCAGTTATGAAATGCAGAAATTCTGGTAGTCAAAATCTTTAAAGGGACTGAAGCTTTTTCGGTTTTAGAAAAGAAAAAAAAATCTTAGAAACACGTTTAACAATTTAAAAACATTTGAAAGGGAATTAAAAATATAAATTTTTTTAAAACAATAAAATAAATTCTGTTTGCTTTTGCTGGTGTAATACCCTTTTCTCCTTATTATAACTATATTTTTGTTGTCGTTTTGAACGTATTTTTATTCAAAAAATTTGAATATGACGTCGGGAGTTTTTACGTACCGATGACACTTACTCAGATGTTAAATCTGATAATTTTATCAGATAATTTTATCATGCTCTGTTAAATAAATGCATTTTTTTTTTTTTTTTTTGTTAATTTGAGTTAAAAATAAATATATAAATAAATAATAATTTAGTAACCTTAGCAATCATATACAGTAATTAAATACTATTGAATAGCACACTATTTATTTTTTATTTTATTTGATATCATTCTACAAAGATTTGCTATCGTATCTCACACTGAACCAGTAGACTGTCCTATTTAAAAAGTCACATAGAGGCCTATCAAATTTCTATACGTCTTCAAAGGCCCACTCATCGCCCTTCGCATAGCACCCATCTTTATGTCCATTTTATCCCTGAAATCATCAATAAAATTCTAAATCTTTATTCAACAGCATTTATTATTTATTCAAAAATTTGAATATGACATCGCGTGTTTTTACGTACCGGGGACGCTTACTCATATGTTAAATCGGCCAATTTTAATCATGCTTTGTTAAATAAAAGCATATTTTTTTTTTTTTTGTTAATTTGAGTTAAAAATGAATAAATAATAATTTGGCAACCGTAGCAATCATATACAGAAACTAAATACTATTTTTCTATAAAGATTTGCTATCAAACTCAAGCACATCTCACACTGAACCAGTAGACTGTCCATCATATCATAGTAGACTGCCCTGCAATCATATACAGTAACTAAATACTATTGAATAGCACACTATTAATTTTTTTTTTGATATCATTCTATAAAAATTTACTATCAAACACACGCACTGTTCCAGCATCTAAGCCAGTAGACTGCCCTATTTAAAAAAGTCACATACAAGCCTATCAAATTCTATACGTCTTCAAAGGCCCACTCACCACCCTTCAAACAGCACCTATCTTTATGCCCATTTTATCCTTGAAATCATCAATAAAATTCTAAAGCTTTATTCAAACACTTTAGGTCACTATGCGATCCGTTTTTTATATATATCAAAGGCCCGGTACCCCCTTCCATTGTGGGAAAACAGTGAAGTGAAGGGAAGGGAAAGGGGGAGGCAAAAAAACATCCCAACGGCTGAAGGCGATTTCTTTGAAACCACACTGACGTCACGCGCTCTCCCCGTCTCTCTTAATTCTTATTTTTCGTACATCATCATAACTGCCATTATGATATTAACCTCGAACCCGAGAGGCCCTTCACAAAAGGCACAGCCTTGAACCGGAGGGTGAAGGGAATGGTCCAGTGGCGACATCGGCGATGGACGAATTAGCCGGATTCCCGTTGACCCGTCTCTCTTGGCTGTGAAGCGCTTACTTGGCGGCTTGCTGCTTGGTGCATGTCTGCGGTCTCTTTCTTTAAGTCAAAAACAACTGAAGCACAATGTCAGAGCAATTAGAGGATGATCGAGTTTGGTTTTTTTTTTTATGTTGAATATTGTATTTGCGGTTGCGTTCAAATGTAGTCAATACGTAGTAAAAATATGTTTATAATACAAAGGAAAAATAAATAAAAGTCCATAGCAGACCATCCCCGTTTGTGTTTTTTATATATTTCATTTTCCCATTTTTTTTTTTTTTTCTTTTTCAATTCCTTCTATTTGCTCACACTCTCCCTATATATATCTTGTCAAATTTTCAATCGTTAATAAAATGCTTGTTATTCATCCAATCAAGTTTAAAAAAATGTATTTGATCTTATAGTGGATGACACTGGATGTTAATACAGTTTTTTTTCAAAAATATTAATTCAGTAATTAAATTAATTAATTAATTTTAGTTTTTTTAGATTTAAGTTGCATATATCTATCAATAGATGGCACAATATAAACTTAAAAAAATGAATGAAAATTATTTATAAAATACTTTCTGTAGAATATAGTGAAAAAAAAAAATAGGAATTGACTTTAAAAAATTTTTTTTTTTATATATTACTTGTTTTATGTTGAATATTATATTTGAGGTTGCGTTCAAATGTAGTCAGTATGTAGTAAAGAAATGTGTTTGTAAAACAAATGAAAAGTAAAAATAAATAAATAAATAAATAAAAGTCCACTTCAGACCATCCCCTTTTGTGATTTTTATGTATTTCATTTTCCTATCTTTTTTTATTTATTTATCAATTTCACTATCAGACCATTGTTAGAAGATGGTCAGAGTCCATTCATTGCTGTCGGAGGTCAATATGTAGTAAAAAAATATGTTTGTAAAAAATCTTTGAAGTTGTTGGATGCGACAGTTTTTATCTAATTTTGAGCTGTGCTTAAATTAATTTGGGCTGGAAAATTATGAAATTTTGCAGTTAAAATGACTGAAAAGAGAAATTGAAATGTGTTATTGAAGAGTCAATTGCACAATTTTTAACGTAATTAATAATTTTGATATGAATTATATTTTGGAAAATGAAAAAAAGAGTTTATATGTAGTGCAGCGTTTTCTAAGGAAATGAAATGTACTATCTTAAATGTTTTTGATACAGTTATTTATGTTAAATTGTGTTTTCTACTTAAAAACCGAAAATCTTCTTTAATAAAGAATGGTCATGGTATGATAAAAGACATATCAAACAAATTTTTATTCGAAAGAGTTAAAAAGTAGTTTTATTTTAGCCTTTAAATCAAAAATAATTTTGAAAATTAATTAATTTTTGATAAATTTCTAATTTAATTTTTTTATATTTTTAAATTTGTACTTTTTATTTTATATTTTATATTTTAATTAAATCGTCGATGATTTAGAATTAAAAATATAAATATATTAGATATCTTTATTACATTATTTATTCATTTTTATAACTTTTTGCAATCATACTTTTATGTGATTTTCTTATTAAATCTAAAATATTTATTTTCGTAAATAAATTTGTACTTAATTTTTAATTTTTAAAATTAACTCATCATACTCTTTTTGAGAATTTTTTTATCGTAATTTCCAATCACTCTGGACATTAAAATTTCAAATTTTTAACACACTATCCTGAAGTTTTAAATAGAAAATTATCTCAAGGGCATCTGAAGAAATTATCCATTGCGGTATTTCCGTTGTTATAGATATTTAGACACGCATTCCACGCATTGTCCAAAATCTCTGGATGTTTTTCCCCCAATAACAAGGGGAAAAAAAACATTTTTCAACGGACCTTTTTTTTCCCCATCCCACTATGCCTATCTAAACTTTAGCCGTTTACGTCACACATATGCTTGCAACAAACAAATGAAAAATAAAAAATAAAAGTCCAAAGCAGACCATCCCCTTTTGTGTTTTTTATATTTTCATTTTCCCATCTTTTTATTTATTTTATTTTTTTTTTTTATCAATTTCACTATCAGGCCATTGTTAGAGAAGATGGTCAGAGTCCATCCATTGATGTTGGATGTTGAGAGAGAGAGAGAGGGAAAAAAATAAAGTAAAATAAAGGCGACAGAATGAGAAGGCGGGGGGGAGGATGCAGACGCCCCACGATGTGCCGGATGGCGACGATGCCAGAGTGGGCCCCAGATTCGGGCCCCGAGTTAAGGGCACAGAGGAGAGCTGACCTCACCCCTACAAACAGCTCTGGCTCAGTGTGAGATGATCAAAATGTCAAAGTATTTCTTCAGCCCTTGGAAATTTCACTCGTGAGCCCCTCCTTTTCTCTGGGGGAGGGGGGGGTTGGTTTCCTGGAATGCACCTCCAGATGATGAAGACTAAAATAAAGAAGAAGGGATTAGAGTATAATCTAGTTGGTGCACTAGTGGTGGAAGAGTTCTTGTAATTGTAATTATCAATTAATTATAATTCCGCCATTAAGAATAATAGTTTTTCTACCATTCTTGTACATAATGTGTCTTGAATACTCTTAATAGGGTTTTATTCATTTCTTTTATATTTTTAAATGATCTTGAAAATTACCATTCTTGTGTTATTTTGAATTGTTTTCTATTACAGCTATGAATTTATTTATACTTTTAAATAGTTTGAACTTGTCTAAATCTTATCAGGTTATTCTTGTGTTTGGGGTTTGAGTTTCTAGATCAAGTATTAAATTAGTTGTATAACTTCATTTTAAATTAGCCTTTATTTAGAATCTACTCATGGGAATTTAGAATTTACGCCATGGGAATATTTGCAATAAGCTCTTGTCATGATTACCATCATTATCATTGGTAAAATAGCCCCATGGTGGACCAAGGCTGTTTGCCTTCTGTCAGATTTCAAGACAGAGATGTTTCCTTTTAACGGAGTATGCTTGTCAGTCCTACGCCCTACGCTCTTACTGTCATAGTAGACCTTGAGTCTGCATGGCCGAGTGTCTGGCGCTCGGTGCCACAAGTTTTCGGGTTCGAGTCCCGGTGGGGCCATGGTTGTTTGTAGTGGTTCAGAATCCATTTTAAGCCGTAGGTCACGATCTCATATGATTGTAGAGCATCACTGGGCCCAGTTAGAATTCTCACCCATGTCATTCCCAAACTGTATAGGGGCACTCTCAGCTCTAGGCACATTATTTGATGTGGTGTAGTAGTAGTAAACATAGTAGACCGAGACCTACGGTTTAAAGTGATTCCTAACCACTTCAAACACCCATGACACCTCCGGGACTCGAGCTTGAAACCTGTGGCACCCAGCGCTAGAGCATTAGTCACTCTCCCACCAGTTCCATATTAAACTCTATTATTATTATTAATTAATAATAATAATAATATTGATATTAATATTATTTGGTGATTTCATAATTACATTTAATTTTAAAAATCGCAAAAGTGGCACAGTCAAATATATATTTTAACAGAATGAATGCTATATTCACTATTTTCATATACTTTTTAAAAAAAGTTTTTGCTTGACATTAAAATAATCCATTCTCAAATGACACATAATATATGTGATTCAAATATAATTCATTGAAAAATACATTAATTATTTTGAAGTACTTCAGTAAATAACTTGGCTTCTAAACCATTTCTCCCAATCATTAGCAGTGCCAATAAGCACATAACACATATTGTTTCCCTGTGTAGTAATTACATCTGTCATCTAATAAACGTTTCACGGTTTATGCGTTAAAATCTTTCACACCTCGCGATCATGAATTGATAGGTTGTCGGGAGAAAAGAGAAAGAGATTTAACTTTCACTTTTTTTTTTTCATTTTACTTTTTTTCATTCAGTGTCTAATATTCAGCACAACGCTCTGTGCAGTGAAGCGTTATGTTTAAGGTCACGTTTACATTCGCCAATTCTGATGGCGAGACCTTTGACTCACTTTGGATAGTCTATAAACATTCTTCATGACTTCATAGATAGCTTTAATCCTCCCTTGAAAGCAAATTGTTAAGAAGTGTGATCTTTACTGTTTATTTTACTTTTCGTTCCGTGTACTAAATATTAAAAAAGTAGACCTTTCTTGTGTGTGTGTGTGTTTTTTTTAATGTCGTAAATTAAGAAGATTAAAGAATGTCATAATCAGTGATGTTTTTCTCGTAATCACCTTTTAGATTCTTCAGATATTGAAAATCGACTTGAAATATTTTTGCTCCTTTATTTATTTATTCATTACTTTTTTTTTTTTTTTTTTTCAAATTTAACTTTGATTGCACTTTTAGTATACCATTTTTTTTTTTTATCAAAATTCTCCTTTATTATAGTGCTCTTTTTATTGATATAATGTTTAAAATAATTTTTTAATCTATTTATTTCAAAACATTTATTGGTAAATTTGAAATTAAATATGTATTTCGTACTTTAAAAAAATTTAGAAAAAAATTATTATTGAATATTTTTTTTTCATTAAAATTAAAATTTTAATTAATTAATATTTTTAATTTTTATTATAAAATTTTAATAATAATAAATATTAATATTAAAATTTTAATTGTTATTATTAAAAATTTAAATTTTTATTTTTATTAATATTTAAATGTAACTATATTTTTTAAATTTTTTATTTAAAAATTTGTGAAAATGATTAACGAATTATTGTTTTTATATTATTTATTAGTAATTGAAAAATTATATGAAAATAATTATGAAATATTACCAAATGAAATACTATTAAAAAGATTACTAATTCTGTGACTATCACAGTACTGTTAGCATCTCCAAAATTGGCAACACTTAAGATGCTCTTAGGCACTCTAAATTCTGATAGTCTCTATCTTAAATTCTAGGGGTTGCACATTCTTACTAAAACTAAACTAATATTTCTCTTTTCGACAAAGTTAAAT
>BPLR01016174.1:0-26813 GCA_021605095.1 Caerostris extrusa | reverse complement strand
GTTCTTATCTTACTGATAAAGCAAGACACTGATACAGTTTTATCCAATCTTTTTGTTTTTAAGACTGCTCATCCCTTCTCCTATTGAGTTGAAGGAATTGCAATTGAAGCAGAGGCCTGATGGCCGAGTGACTAGCTGTCAATGCCACAGGCTTTAGGCTGGTGTCCCCAGGGGACATGGATATTTGTAGTGGTTCGTAATCCACTTTAAACCGAAGGTCCGAGCCTAATATGACTGGGTGTAGGGCTGACAACCTTAATCCTTAAAAATAAAACTCCTGTCTCGACATCTTCCAGCAGCAGACAGCCTTGGCCCACCAGGGAGCTGTTGTATCAATAAAGAAGATTGGTTTGGTTCGTCGCACTGCTGTTATTTTGTGCACAATTTTATTTAGTGATAATTTTACTTTCTTTTACGTCTTGCTAAACAGACTTTATTTATTTATGCTTTATTTTCTTTTATGTCCAGCTATACAGACTGGGATCTACATTTTAAAGTGGATTCTAAATCTCTAACAAACGTCCATGCTTCCGCCATGATTTGAACCTGAAGCCTGTGGTGTGGAAGGCTAGAGCAATAGCCAATTGGCTATCAGGCCACCCAAAAGAAGAAGAAGAAAGTTGTGAAATAAATTGTGAAAAAAATTCAAATAATTTGCCTAAAAATCGTTTCCAGAGAAATTTAATTATTTTAATATGTTTACTAAAATATTTATTTTCGCCTTTCCAATAAATAATAAAATTGAACAGACAATGACAGTCCCTTTATAAACAATATCCGTGTTTATTTCTAAGAAGTCAAAAAAAAAGTTTCATGAGGGGGAAAAAAGCCTTTTAAGAACTTTTTGAAAAAAAATTCAATATGACCAAATATGAGAAAAATTCAGCAAGCGTAATGAATAAGAAAGAAAATATTTTTCTTAAGCATAACTTCTATCATTGAGTGTTTTTCTGAAAATACATTCATATTTAAACAAGCTTCTCTGTACCTAAAAGCACTTTAGTTTTCGTAGGCCGCTGGGAACTCTTAGGGTGAAATGTGTTTGATGCTGGAATAATGACATTTTTATGAAAAGGGAACAGAGCTTATTCATGCTGTGAAGTATTATAACTGCATTATGGAAAGAACTATAATTCTTTCAAAAGCGCTTTTGTTGAAATGGCCAGAGTATTTTTTTTGCAAGGCATAAAAAAAAATAAAGTGAGTAAAAATTCTGCATGAGTTTAGCTTTTAAAATGATCATATTGAAATGAATAGAAAGCGGAAATATTATAAATAATATCAAACTTGAAATATGTATTTATAAATCATTACTATTACTTGGTATTTTGAATTATCTATTATTATATATATATTTATTAGTAGTCACTCAATTTATTCTGTGGAGTGATTATTTTTTGTGTGTAAGTCTTTTCGACGAGATTGATTTAGAAAAGTTTTTTCTAGAGTGAATTATATTTTATGGCTTCGTTAAGCCAACTGTACTTATGATATCCAATAATTTTTGTTTCATGTTTTTCCTTTTCCTGGAAAAACATGATTTATTTTTTTCATATTGTTCTATTGTTTCTGGGTATTATTGTATTATTTTTTGGGTTCTATGGCCGAGTTTCTAGCGCTCTGGCTTTCGGTGCCACAAATTTCAGGTTGAAGTTCCGGCGATGGCATGGATATTCTATTAGAAAATTATCATCATTATACATACTATTTAGAAAAAGCATAACATTTTATTGAGATTAAAAAGTGTAAAACCCAAACGCAACCTATGAAATTATTTAAAACTCAATATAAAAAGATAAAGTTAACCGTTTTGAATAAAAAAATTTCTATGAATTTAGGTTTTAAAATGATCACTTTGAAATAAATATAAAGCAAAAATATTATAAATAATAATCTATACTATTTAAGCAATTTTATTGCATATTGAATGCTCAAATTAGTAACTAAAAAAACCTCTACTGGTGTATAAGAACACGTCTTACGATTCTTACATGTATACAAAAGTATACCTTTATGTAAGGATTGATTAAAATTCCTGATCTAATATCACGATATATTCATCCAGGCATTTCTCGATTGTTAGCAGTATTTTGGGTTTCCTTGGTAGTCTACCATGCATCATACAAATTCAATTAGTAAACTATTTGGTGTCTTGCTGATCAAGAAGAGTATCTAAAAGGCAGAAATTGTTCAAAGATATGTGAGCCACATGAGGCCTGGAATGATCTTGTTGGAAAGTGTTCCCAGAGTAAGTCATAGTAAAAAGAATGATGTTAGGTGAATAACTAGGTCGTTGGATGATCTGCAATTTAAGAGATACCACCCTACACCATTGTAATATTCATTAGCTGTGTGTGCCTCCAAAACAGAGTTGTGTAGTGGCTTAAGTGTCTTCTGAACAACATGGCTGTGTAGTGGATAGCACAATAATCACACAGGACTGAATAGTGACTATACGCCTCCGCAAAGCAAAAGTTGATTGAAACTATTTTGTCTGAACCACATGTCTACGAAACGATGACCACCTGGTCTAAGATTGAAGAGGTATTAGTTGCTGAACATTATAATAGATTCCTTGTTATCAGGTTATTGGTGACTACAGCAAATTCTGTGTGATGCTGTGGGTTAAGAGCAGGCAAACTATCTAGCCACTGTGCGCTTAAAATCTATTAAACTATTAATAGATCTATCTATTATCTATTAAACTATTTCAGCAAGTTTCAGCATTTCAGCAAGTTTGGTTATTCTCCCCCTGATTTGTATGAGACTCATTACAAGTTTATGGGACAAGTATAAACTTGTCCCATAACGATTATATTCATCTATGCATGCGCTATTTTACTACTACTCTAGGCTATCGCATAATCCCCAGACATTGTTTCGCATTCATGATATTTGACTTCTAGAATCTTCATTCCATCGATGAATTGTTCCCTTTAGCAATCATTTGCTGATGTAATCTTTGCAAGTGGTGAACTATTTTTCGGTACAACCACACAGCTGCAGGCATCTCGACTATGTGACTATGTTCGAAGTCGTTCGATTAGTTATTCTCATATTTTATATATTTTTATTCATTTAAGTAGGAATCAAATATCCACGAGAATTATATTGTGGATCGAAAGTGGAGGAAAAAAAAAAAAAAGAAATATTTAAATAAGCTGGATTCACCATGAATTCGCACGAGAACTATACATAGAACCGCGTGCGGAGAGAAAAAGAAAATGTTTAAATAAATTTTACTCGAGATAGGTGGCAGCGGTAGAGTGTTCCATTGTTTTTGTTCCATTGTTAGTTAATCATGCCATTGTTAGTTGTAGTTTAAGCTGCGCGTTGTACTGATTGCTTTGTTAGTAATTTGCTTTTGCATAGTTGAAAATAAATTATATGTTTTTGTCAATGTCTCCTCTCAATTCTAATATTTCAATAGTCACATTCACCTTATGTTCATCATTTTTCGGAAGCCAAAATTATAAAACTAAATTATACTTTCGGGGAAGTTTCAAACTTGTAGACCATAATCTGTACTATTTATTTATTATTTATTTCTTTATTTTAGTTTATTATTTTTATTTATTTATTTTTTACCTTTTATCTTTTTATTTATTTTTTCTAGTTTTTTTTTTTTTTTTTGTTATTTATATTATTAAAAAACTCTTTTTATTTTTGATTTTTAAAAAATATTTTCCTAGATTTGTTTTTTATTTAAAAAAATTATTTTTGATTTTTTTCTTTTGTTTATTCTTAATCATTTGGAGTGACCTCTTAATATTTTATTATTTAAGAATTCATTTATTTGTACATATCGACTGATTTTAATTATGCAGCCAATTCTTAATTCAAATTTAATATTCTAAATTAAGATCAGGAGGTTAAAGGGGTTTTATTTCCATTCATACTCAATGGTCGATATTCCATTTGCCAGTGGCTAAATTGATTATAAGTTATTTGATAGCATTGTAACGACATTAGTTATTGTGGGAAAGATGACAGCAATAAAATTTGAGCTGTTCGCTGCTGTATTGAGTTTTATGATACTGATTGAATATTAGAAACGAAAGCTGTGTAAAAATTAACAGTTATTGTCAACAACAATTTAGTAATTTGCATATTTAGGATAAAGGAATTTTCATGCCAAATTTCGAGATTAGTGAATTCTTCTTCTTATTATTATTAACCATCTCATGAGAATGGAAAGTGAGAGCTGCTTTGAAGATTTTCAATGCAATCCCTTTTGGATAACAACCAAGGTGAAGACCGAAAAGAATTAGACTGGATGGGTCGAAGACTAAAGGTTCGACTGTTTAGACTCTGATTTTAATGTTATTAAGATAAAAAACTGAAGGTCCACGGCCAATAGGAGAACAGCCTGGCTGGATCTTTTAAAGAAGGCCAAGGCCCACAACTGGATGTCGAACCAGTTAGGATAATTATTATTATTATTATTTATTTTTTTCAATTTTGGTTTTCCTGTTTGATAATATTTTTTATAATAATACATGTATAAAAATGAAATATATCTACATTCGAATTACTTTGAACACCATAATGTTCAATCTGAAATCGTTGTTCTATAATGAACTATCATTTAGAATTTTTTTAAACTGAAATTTGATTTTTAAATTGTAATTTCATTATTTAATTTGCAGATTAAAAGAAATTGCTAGAAATTAAATTAAAAATTTGATATACAATTTCATAGGATGGCATATTATGTCTAGATATACTT
Source organism: Caerostris extrusa (assembly GCA_021605095.1). Taxonomy (NCBI): domain Eukaryota; kingdom Metazoa; phylum Arthropoda; class Arachnida; order Araneae; family Araneidae; genus Caerostris; species Caerostris extrusa. The sequence continues at coordinate 22,084 of BPLR01016174.1, read as the reverse complement.
TATATAGAAATACACTCATGTCCATAAATTAAAGGATAATTCAGAATCACACAGAAATTGAACTCTAAAATAAAATTTCACCTGTAGAATTATCACACACATCTTGAAGAAGAATATGCAAATTACAGGAAACCACCAGATGGCGCGGATAGTACGTCACAATGACGAGAGTGTAAGAGAGGGGTATATAAGGAATGGTGGCAAAAGAAGTAAAATTGTTCACAAGCTCTTTAAAAGCCTTTCAGTGCAATAACCGCATGTTATGGCACAAAGGAAGCATTTGGATGATTTTTTACGTGGTAGAATTATCGGACGACTGAAATGTGGACGTACCCAGCTGGAAGTATCCGAGGAACTTGGAATCGCCCACATTGTCATCTCCAGGCTTTGGCAACGATACCAAGATGATGGTAATGTGAGTAGATGTTACAGCACAGGTCTCCCCGAGTTACAACGGCGAATGAGGACCGGTATTTAGCAGTTACTGCCAAAAGAAACAGACGGAGCACAGCATCAGACCTGTCTCGTCAGCTACCGGTACGACATTTTCAAGGCAGACCGTGTACAGACGCTTAGGGCACATTGGTCTATATGCTCGTAGGCCTGTCAGATGTGTTCCACTTACCGCAACTCACTGTCGCTTGCGATCGCCGAGTAGAGAGCATGCATTGTGGACACCGCAACAGTGGTCTTGTACGACGAGTCCAGGTTTAGTTTGCAGTCTGATTCTCGCCGGACTTTCATATGAAGAGCGCCAGGTACCCGTTACCACCAAGAGAACACCATTGAACGACACCGTTACGGTGGTGCAGGATGGCTCGTTTGGGGAGGAATTATTCTTGATTCCAGAACTGACCTACATGTTCAGAGTGTAACGATGACAGGCCACATCTATCGGGATGTCATTCTGGAACAACATGTACGTTTGTTTCGTGGCGCCATGGGTGCTGAATTTCTGTTTATGGATGACAACGCCCTTGTCCTCACCGTGCAAACATTGTAGACGAATGCCTTCAATTGAGGATATCACCTGTATGCATTGGCCAGCATACTCACCGGACTTGAATCCAATAGAGCATGTGGGGATGTGCTTGGCCGACGAATTGCAGCCCGTCAACCCCTCCCCCTGTCAACCGGAACTTCGGAGGGCATTGCTTGATGAGTGGTGTAATATTCCCCAAGATCAGATTGATAATTTGATACTCAGCATGCCTAGGCGTTGTAAGGCCTGTATTGCATTGTCCGGGAGACATACTCCATATTAACCATCATACTAACCATGTTATACTGTTTTTTGTAAATAGGTTCTTTTTTGAAATTTGCTCCAGGGAGTAAAAATCGCAATTTTTATTAATTATGTCAAACATATAGCATCTTTTTGCTCTTTACCTTTTGTTTAATAAATAGGCTTTATATAAGTCATATTTGTCTATGTTACATATCATTCTTTACAAAAGTCATACATAATGCCTAAGTCAAATTTGTTTTGCTTCTGTCTCTTTCTTTGCCTGAGCTTCATTATCCTTAATTTATGGACATGATTGTAGTTTAATAACATTTCTGATGTCGTAAAGCCATAAATAATAGATAATTTTTTTAAAATCATAATAATAATTATTCTAGTATATGTATAGATTGAAATCAGCAATTTAATAAAATATGTATTCATTATAAAACTTGAATAATGATCCATATAATGCTAATAAATTAATTGTAACCGTGGTTCCACCTATCGTGTTTCCACCTGTAACCATGTTTCCTCCTACGCACCACGAATGCCCCTTGTGGCGTCCTGTGAAAAGTTCAGTTGGCATCGAACCTCCCGTCCCGAAAGGATGCACGGTGCAACTGGCACTGAATGGCAATTTCATCTCGAGAGCTAGAAGTGGAATCTTTCCACTAAATATCTAATTGAATGTTGTTTAAATATACATTATGTGTGTTAAATATTGTTTATTTGTTTATTATAATTGTGATATTTGTGTGCGTCACAATAAATGTGTTATTAGAATTGGAACTCGTTTTGACCACACCCAAACGAACAACGATACAACTACTACATAATACAGTAAAATGTCTACACCCACTACACCCAAAGTATTTTTCTAAAATTTCCTTTCACTAGATTTATGAAGATTAATTAAAATAATATTTATAGAAATCCTATAAATCTATACAAAAAACTAATTTAACTAAACTAAATTCATTTATTTATTTATTTTAAACTAAATTTCTTAAATATTAATTTTGTTTTAGTTCTTCTTTAACGATAGTGGATATTTTAAAAAAGTGCTCCCTATATGAATCTTTAAAAACTAGTTTTGAAATTTTTACAAGAACATCATAAAATTAAACTTTTTTTATTATACCAGACAAATCTTTAGCAACCATAAAATCGAAAAAAAAAAAAAATACAGTAATACATTGAAATTCGTTACAGGATCTAAAAGTATTCTAAAAGATTGTAAAAGTTAAGTGCCATTTTTTTCAAATAAAAGCATATTTTCTATTTTTTTAGTCCATTTGCTAGTAAATAAAACAAAACCACTGAGAACTCACTTAGTTTTGTTTATTGCATAGTTTTATATGATTTCAATAAATATTATTATTAATTAACTTTCATAAATCTAGTGGAAGTGCGTTTTTTATTTTCTTTATCAATCAAATATTAATACGCTGCAAGCTATTCATAGTTTTGTTTTTCTATAAGGAAAAAAAAAGTTTATGAATGAATTTTAAAAAGTAGAAAAGGAACAAAAAGAAACTTTTCTCAGACTTCAAATTTAAAAATTTTAATAATGCTTTTGTTAATAAATTTGCTCAATAAAATGTCTAGACGAAGTTGCATCAATAATCAAAACAATTTTCTTTGCATGTAGTCTACTGTTAAAATGAATATGTGTCTGCCGTCTTAAAAGAAAGTGTGTCTTCACAAAAAACAGCAACAACTATTAAGCATGAATCTGTAAACGAAACTCTTTGAATATTTCACGAAAGTAGCTCGAATAATTTTTAACATTGAAATTTCTGGCCTTTTTGAAATTGGCCAATTCTACAAGATTTTTCAACAAAACAAATACATATCATTTTCAGATAGAATATAACATCAGCTAGTCTCCAGTCTAAGCAAATTTATACATAGCTTCCAACTAACAATGGCATTCTTTTCAAGTAATTCAACTCTCGTGATAATGTCTACTTATTGTCAAGTTAATGAAAAACATGGAGAGCACAGTTCTCCCTCGACTACTTCTTTTTAAGAGTTCCATCTAGCTGATTATTCTAGGGAAACTTTCATAAATTCCATGAAAGTGCATTTTTTATGAATGGAATGATAATCCTTCACTTGGGAAAGTTGATGTAGCTCTAACTTTCATTTAATTGTACATCATAGTGTTTTCTCTGTTTTACTTCATTTATATATATATGTTCTTATTTTATTATTAGTTATGTTATTAGTTATTTATTATTAATGATAATCCTTCCCTTGGGAAAGTTGATGCAACTCTAACTTTCATTTAATTGTGCATCATAGTGTTTTCTGTTTTACTTCATTTATATATGTTCTTATTTTATTATTATTAGTTATGTTATTAGTTATTTATTATGTCATTAGTTATTTTTCCATGAACAGCCCATTGAAAAGTGGGGAAGGAAGAACCTTTTTTTTATCAGAAAACCTTTTAGGTGTAACTGCCATGGATTTGTGTGTCATATGGGAGAAAAACCCCAAAAATATCCAACAAGCAGTATCACTGTAGTTGTGAAACAATTATGTAAGCTTCACAATTGCAATTAAATGTTGTCCAGGAATAATCCTGAACAATTGTGAAACGTGTATAACAATTACTGTTACAATGTGTACTGTTACAATGTCTGTCACAGACACATGTTGTGAATTGAACACTGAGACATCCTTCATACCAATCACTGAATAATTAGTTGGGCACTAAAAATTCTTCTAGCAACAAAATAAATAAATAGAAAGATTTACAAAAATTTTAAATTTTAAAATATGAATTTTGTTTATGTTAATAAATTCATCAAACAAAATGTCTTGATATACTTTTAACCCTTTGGTAATAAAACCGTAAACCGTTTCGATAACCTAAATAATTTATTTTAATAATCGTCTACAATTACACATATACTATAATAATTTACGTTAATACATAATAATTTATTTTAATAATAGTCTACAGTTACACATATTTATTTTCTTTTTAAAAAGAAGTGAGTAGCACAGGTCGATGTTACAGCACAGGTCGCCCCCTTTGGCAGTTACAACGCCGAATGCCTCCGGACCGGTATTTTAGCAGTTACTGCCAAAAGAAACAGACGGAGCACAGCATCAGACCTGTCTCGTCATCTACCGGTACGACATTTTCAAGGCAGACCATGTACAGACGCTTAGGGCACATTGGTCTATATGCTCGTAGGCCTGTCAGATGTGTTCCACTTACCGCAACTCACTGTCGCCTGCGATCGCCGAGTTGAGAGCATGCATTGTGGACACCGCAACAGTGGTCTTGTGTGATGTTTTCCGACGAGTCCAGGTTTAGTTTGCAGTCTGATTCTCGCCGGACTTTCATATGGAGAGCGCCAGGTACCCGTTACTTCCAAGAGAACATCACTGAACGACACCGTTACGGTGGTGCAGGATGGCTCGTTTGGGGAGGAATTATTCTTGGTTCCAGAACTGACCTGCATGTTCAGAGTGTAACGATGACAGGCCACATCTATCGGAATGTCATTCTGGAACAACATGTACGTTTGTTTCGGGGCACCATGGGTGCTGAGTTTTTGTTTATGGATGACAACGCCCGTCCTCACCGTGCAAACATTGTAGACGAATGCCTTCAATTGGAGGATATCACCCGTATGGATTGTCCAGCATACTCACCGGACTTGAATCCAATAGAGCATGCATGGGATATGCTCGGCCGACGAATTGCAGCCCGTCAACCCTCTCCCACCTGTCAACCGGAACTTCGGAGGGCATTGCTTGATGAGTGGTGTAATATTCCCCAAGAACAGATTGATAATTTGATACTCAGCATGCCTAAGCGTTGTAAGGCCTGTATTGCATCGTCCGGGAGACATACTCCATATTAACCATCATACTAACCATGTTATACTGTTTTTTGTAAATAGGTTCTTTTTTTTTTAAATTTGCTCCAGGGAGTAAAAATCGCAATTTTTATTAATTATGTCAAACATATAGCCTCTTTTTTGCTCTTTACCTTTTGTTTAATAAATAGACTTTACAAATAAGTCAAATTTGTTTTGCTTCTGTTCTTTCCTTGCCTGAACTTCCTTATCCTTAATTTATGGACATTAGTGTATATATATAGATAAATATTACATGGAATTATATAATTCCATGTAATATTTCATGTATTCATAATGCTAGACAAAACATTTCTCTCAATAATTACGTATATACTACTGTGCCCAAAAGTAAGACTAATTATCAAAAATATTTTTTATTTTTCACAGCATTACGCATTCAGTGTTTTCGGTAGCAATCGAGATTTGACGCGTTTGAGGATCAAAATGAAATTGTCCGATCCTTTTGGAATTCCATCATCAACAAGGTCTCTAATTGTAAACCTCATACTGTTTTTATATTTTATTACTTATTTTACTATAGATTTATTACCTGAAAAAAAATTATATATATAATTCCATGTAATATTTATTCATACAAGTATTCATAATGTTGGACAAAATATTTCTCTGAATAATTACTGATATAGTTAAAATAATGTATTATTATTACAGATTCATCCATTTAATATTTGCTTTGTTTTTCCTTTATCATTTATTTGAAAATTCAGACAATTCAGAAAATTCAGACTATTAGATAAGTGTGAATAAATTACCATCCGTCTGCCTGCATTTTTATTACTTATTTTCCAAATGTTTTAGTTTGGATTACCATTGTCTTATGCAAAACTGTAGTTTAAATATCTATTCGCCTAAAGGCAATTTAACTAAAACTATACTTTCATTTAAACAAGTGAAAAACATTAACACTTATAACTAAAACTTAAGAGCATTTTCTTATACTTACTGTAGTATCTTCTCCAAGATTAAAAGAAGTCCATGGCAGCATTAAACTTTCTTTCTTTTAGCATTAAGAAACATCCTAGTGCATTAAAGCAACCAGCCATGAAGGCGAGTTCCTGAAAACCTGCATATTTTTCCTCTTTCTACCTCTCCAGAAACTTCAAATGAGCCTCGTCAGAGTTTCTCCAGAGGATAAAACAAAACTACGAATACCTAGAAACTTGGTGTTACTTTATTGCTGGCAAAAGTGCACATTCACTTGGATGTATGAAAATTAAATAAGAATAACAGCTCCAACAGTCGAGATGGTACTGGATTCTTAAAAAGAAGTTGTGTTTTCAGCGTCTTTCATTAACTTGCTAATAAATGGACATTTGGACAAGAGTCGTATTACATGAAATGGCCCACATTCTTCACATGAGGTTTGAAGATGTTTATTTGTTTAGACTGGAGGCTCGCTAAATTTTATATGCCGTCAGAAAATGATAATATGCTCTATCAAATTGAAAAATGTTTACTGTTATTTTCAATTCTGTGGAGGCTCAGAAGTTCTGAGATACTTTAGTAGAAGTTTCAGAAAATGTCGTTTTTAAAACATGCATACTGGAACGGTTTTGTGAATACTTACTTTTTTAAGAAGACATTAAATATGTGAAACTGTAGATCATTATTAAAGAAATTATTTTGTGTTATGTGCAATTGTAGACTATTCATAACCGAAATTGTTATGTATATTAGCAATTATTATTTAGTATTATGTATAATTGTAGACTATTATTACTTTATTGCTGGCAAAAAGTGCACATTCACAGGGATGAATGAAAATGAAGTAAGAATAACAACTCCAGCAATCGAGATGGTACTGGATTCTTAAAAAGAAGTTGTGCTTTCAGTGCCTTTCATTAACTTGCTAATAAATGGACATTTGGACAAGAGTCGTATTACATGAAATGGCGCACATTCTTCACGAGAGTTTGAAGATGTTTATTTGTGTAGACTAGAGACTCGCTAAATTTTATATGCTATTATGTCAGAAAATGATGACATGCTCTATCAAATTGAAAAATGTTCAATGTTATTTCAAATTTTTTTGTGAATGCTCAAAGGTATTTAGTTTTGAGATAGTTTAGTAGAAGTTCTAGAAACTGTCGTTTTCAAAATTCATACCTAAACTGTTTTGTGAATACTCACTTTCTTTTAAGAAGAAATTAAATATGTGTAAGTGCGGACTATTATTAAAATAAATTATTATGTATTATTTGAAACTGCAGCGTTATGTGTAATTGCGGATTATTATTAAAAGAAATTATGTATTTTTAGAAATTATTACAGTATTATGTGTAACTGTAGACTTTTATCAAAAGAAATTATGTATTTTTAGAAATTATTACAGTATTATGTGTAACTGTAGACTTTTGTTAAAAGAAATTATTTGGATTATTAAGCAAAGTACGATTGGGCATTTTGTTAGGGGAAATTTATTAACAAACAATATTTAAATTTAAAATTTTTGAAAATCTTTCTGTATTTATTTTTTGTTTCTAAAACAGTTTTAGTGCCCAACTAGTTATTCAAGGTTTGGTGTGAGGAGGTCTCAATGTTCGAATGCACTGTCAGGTGTTTGATATTCATTGCTTTTGTAATCCTGGAACTCAATTGCAATTGTGAAAAGTGTATAACTGTTTCACAACTACACTATTGGCCATACAAATTGCTACACCAAGAAGGAGACATTCTACAGACGTGAGATTTAAATGACAGGTAGAAGGTGCTGTGATATGCAAATGATTAGCTTTTCAGCGCATCCAGACAAAGCAGGCCCCTCTAGAGACACCTACAATGTGTTTAAATGAGGAAATTGTTCAGCCCGTTTCTCATGCACAAATTGCATTTGAACATTTTTGCCTGGTGAAAAGTTGTTGTGATGCCTCGTGTAAGAAGTTTCTTTTAACTGAATATCTGATTTATATATTTAAATTATTGTTATTTTAAATTCTAAACAAATTTTTTTTTTTTTACACATGAAGAGTAAAACTATGTTTATTTTAGGTTATATAGATTAATATGTATCCTTTTTGAATTATTTTATTTATTATTTAAAGACATTTGCTTAAATATTAACTTAAATTATGTTCATTGCTAAGTAAGTATATTTTATCAAACATGTTATGGAATTAATTGCACAATAGATGGATACAATATTAACAAACAAAACATATTATTAAACAAAGATAGAATACAATAAAAGCTAACTGTGAACAACAAATGCAACTATGAATATTTACAGAATTAAGACATAAACTCTGTTTTTATATTAATTCACTATCAAAATTTAATATTTTCTATTACATTTTGAATTTTAATGCATTATTTTTTTATTACATTTGAAAATAACTTATTACCAACATAGGACTTTTCGTAACACGTTCGAAAAGTTAAAAATAAATAAAATATGCTGTAAATATTTGACAATAAAAAGTCAAATTTATTGTCAGTTCTTGTTTATTGCAGAATTAAAAACTATGAAAAATACAAATGTAATAAAAAAATTAATTTTTAATAACAACGAATTAGTATCAAAATCAAATTAAGACATAAATTTTATTTAATTTATGTCTTAATTATATATGTATTCATAATTGCATTTGTATAATTGGTTCATAGTTAGCCTTTATTGTATTCAATTCTGTTCATTTTTTATTTGATTTAGTTTTCTTCATATATCATTTTAATTTTATTTAGTTAAAACTTAATTTTAATATCCTTATTTTACTTTAGACATTTAAGCACATAACATATTTTACGGATGAGTTAACTGATTAAGAAAGAAATTAATTTTTATGAATTATTTCACAAACTCTTTCAAATTGTTTAATGTATAAAATTTGCTTTAAAATTGATAAATTTCATTGATATCAATTTAATTGTTTGCATAAGAATACATTAATAATAAGCATTATTGTTACATCAGTTTCAGTTAAAAATCGTTATTAAAATATAAAATATATCCTATGTATGATTTTTATCCATTAACTACACTAAAAGCATTTTTTTTATATTTAAAATTTTGTTTGTAAGACTAATTAAGTAGATAAACAATGGTTTACAGACTAATGTAAAGAAATTTAAGGCAATTAATTTATGAATCTTATAATAAAATACGAGAGAAAAACAATAAGTTTTTTGAAGAATAATTGAAAGTTGACTTATTCCATTGTGCAACTATTTACTCATTACAAGTTGTAGGAGTATTGCAATTTAATACGTTATCAAAAAAGCATTTTCATTTTAAATTCCACCTATCATTCTGTCAGCTGGTAAAATAAAAATACAGAAAATGATTGACTTCACCAAATAATCTTTAATAAAATTGCTGATCTTCTTGAAATACAATGAAAAATGTGAGCATTTCAGGTGAGAATAAAAGGACTCTTTCAAAATGAAACAATCACTGCTTTTCCGAACTGTTACTAAGTATTTAATCACATATTCATGCTTCTTCTTTTAACTATTTAAAGGAAACAATCTTTTTTCACCAAGGTTCCAAGAGAAAGAAGCATTAAAATAAGGCTTGATGTAAGTGGTACACTTGAATACCACTGATATTCTATCACTACCTTTTTCAATGATGCAGGACTACATAGCCCTAGATATCTGGATTAAGCGCGGAGGAAAAATGTATACAATTCTCAAAACTTCTCACTTGACAACAACCAGAATAAATGAAAAATTCCGAGCATTTCAGGTGAGAATAAAAGAGCTCTTTCAAAATGAAACAAACACAGCTTTTCGGACCATTGCTAAGTGCTTAATCACATATTCATACTTTTCTTCATTTACCTATTTTAAAAAAAAAAAAGCATTTTTTTTCATCAAAGATTCCAGAGAAAGAAGCACTAAAATAAGGCAGGTAGTAGGGGGACTATTAGTGGTACACGTGAGGCCCACTGACATTACATTCCACCTCCACTTTTTCACTGGTGCGGAACTACACTATTTGGAAGAAAGTGACGGACACCCCCCTCGAAAAGTAGAAAAGTCGACAATACAGCTGACACATGCGCAATAATAGGTATCACGTGTCAGCCATATCCTATGAATACTCTGTGGAGTCGACTAGAGTTGTTTTTTGTCAAGATGCCGCCACGGGAAGAGTTGTCTGAGTTCGAGAAAGGTGTGTTGGTTGGATTGCATCTTGCCAAGGTGTCAATTAGGGAGATATCCCGTCTCCGTAACTGCTCAAAATCAACTGTAGCACGTGTTGTGTGTCGCTACAAGACTGAGGGACACTGTCAGAACAAACCCCGAAGTGGACGACCTACAGTTCTCACCAGCAGGGACCGGCGGCTGCTCGGCAGGGAGATTCGAAGTAACCGTCAAACATCCATGGATAACATCGCTAATGAGTTTAGACAAGCCACAGGTGTGGCCGTTTCGACCAAGACTCTTCGTATCGAGGCCCATAAGTTAGGTTACACTGGACGTTTGGCGGCCCATAAGCCTTTGATTACGAAAACCAACAAGAAAGCGCGCCTTCGATGGGCCAAAGACCACCGTACTTGGACTCTGGATGACTGGAAACGCGTCTTTTGGAGTGACGAGTCACGATTTACCCTTTTCCGTTCCGATGGGCGTGTTTGGGTATGGCGTTTACCAGGAGAACGCCTTTTGCCCGAGTGTGTCGTCCCAACTGTAAAGTTTGGTGGAGGAGGATTGATGGTATGGGCCTGTTTCTCCTGGTATGGGGCTGGCCCACTGGTGAAGGTTGATGGTGTGATGAATGCCGATAGATACTGTGATATTCTCGACAATCATGTCCTTCCTACCTTGTGGGCAACGTACGGTATGGATGATTGCTGGTATCAAGACGACAACGCAACATGCCATGTTGCAAGGAGGACTCTTGATTGGTATGTGAACAACAACGTTAAACGCATGGAGTGGCCGGTGCAGAGCCCCTGATCTTAACCCAATTGAACATCTCTGGGACGAATTGGACCGTCGGTTGAGGGCCTGCACCCCACTCCCCAAAAGCAAACCTGAACTATGGAACTTCCTGTTAAACATTTGGAAGGAAATTCCTCTTTGCCACTATGGCTAATTTAATGGAAAGCATGCCCAGAAGGGTTGCAGCTGTGATCGCAGCCAAAGGAGGCCCTACCTCCTATTAATTTTAATAAATATGGGTTTATGTCGTTATAGTGTCGTGTCCTGTCACTTTCTTCCACATAGTGTATATAGCCTTAGATATGTGGATGAGGCACGGACGAAAGAAATGCGGACAGCTTCTAACCTTTTCATTTGGCAACAACTATAATAATTAAAAAGTTGAGCATTTCCGTTGAGAATAATGGAGCTCTTTCGAAACGAAAAGAAACACTGCTTTTCTGGACCGTTACTAAGTAATTAATCACATATTCATATTTTTCTTCTTTCGCCTATTTTAAAAAAGAGCCTTTTTATCAATAGAAATTTCAGAAATAAGAACTAAAATAAAAGGCAGGTAGTAAGTGGGCTGTTAGTGGTACGCACGAGGGCCACTGTTGTTCCACCTTTTTACTGATGCGGGGGATACATAGCCCTATATACGTGGATGAGCTGTGAAGGAAAAAATGCGCACAATTCTTAACCGTTATCATTTGTCAACCAAAATAAATGAAAAAATCGTGCACTTCCGTTGAGAATAACAGAGCTCTTTCAAAATGAAACCAACACTGCTTTTTGGACAGTTAATAAGCACTTAATCACATATTCATACCTTTCTTCTTTTTAACTATTGGAAAAAAAAAAGGCATTTTTTTCATCAAGGATTCACGAGAAAGAATCATTGAAATAAGGATGAGTAGTAGGGGGGTACCTCCTGTTAGTGGTACACATGAGACCTACCTTCATCTTTTTCACTGATGCGGCCTACATATTCCTAAATATATGGATGAGGTATGGAAGAAAAAATGCGTACAATTCCAAACCTTTATTATTTGACAACGACTAAAATAAATGAAAATTCGAGCACTTCCGTTGAGAATAAAGAGCTCTTTCGAAATGAAACAAACACTGCTTTTCGGACCGTTGCTAAGTACTTAATCACATATTCATACTTTTCATCTTTTGCCTATTAAAAAAAAAAATCAAACCTTTTTTTCATCAAGGATTCAAGATAAGGAAGCATTAAAATAAGGCGGGTAGTAGGTGGGCCTTTAGTGCTATACATGAGGCCCACTGATGTTCCGTCTCCACATTTTTCACTTATGAGGGCCATCTCCACCGTTTTCCCTTCCTTTGAGAATAAAAGAGATCTTGCAAAATGAAACATACACTGCTTTTCGGACAGTTACTAAGTACTTAATCACGTATTCCTACCTTTCATCTTTTGCCTATTTAAAAAACCTGTTTTTCATCAAGGATTCAAGAGAAAGAAACATTAAAATAAGGCTGTTATGGTATCTATGCTGTTTGTGGTACGCATGAGGTCCACTAATGTCACTTAGGTCACATATTCATAATTTTATTCTTTTGTCTAGTTAAAAAAGCATTTTTTCATCAAGGATCCAAGAGAAAGAGTCATAAAAAAAAAGCTGTTATGGTATCAGCTGTCATGATATCTGGGCTGTTTGTGATACAGGTGAGGTCCACTGACGTCCCACCTTCCCCTTTTTACCGATGCGTGTCTACATAATCCTAGATACCTTCGTGAAGTGTGGAGGAAAAAAATGGGTAAAATTTCTGACTTTCATCACTTGACAACAACCAAAATAAATGAAAAATTCGAGCACTTCCGTTGAGAATAAAAGAGCTCTTTCAAAATGAAACCAACACTGCTTTTCGGACCGTTACTAAGTACTTAATCACATATTCATACCTTTCTTCTTTTAACTATTTAAAAAGAACGCAGACTTTTTTCATCAAGGATTCAAGAGAAAGAAGCATTAAAAAATAACACATTTGCATAATTCTTTATTTTATCAAAGCGTGCGTAAAGTCTCTATTCTTCTCTGTAAGCATTTGTCCAGTTCAGAGTCATCATTAGAAGAGCATGCATTAGTGCGTTAACTATTCTTAAAAAAAAAAAAACTACATAAAGACTTTTTAGTTTAGGTTTTCAACTCAGAAGAAAAAAAATAAGTCTGAAAGTTTTTTTTCTATTTGAGTTTGATTGCATTTTCTTGCATCATTTCTTGCTTTAGTGAACGCAAACACATTTTGATAAATGTTTGTTATGGAACTTGTAGACTTCGAAATGGTTAAATCATTTATTGTTTGTCTAAGCAATGAGATTCATTCTGTTTTAATGAATCATTATAAAGAAATCTGATTTTGAAGAATGATTTATGATCTTAGATTTTTGATTTTGTGCACGGTAAACTAACAATAAATTTATTAAATAGCTTTTTAAACATTTCCTTGAGAGTTTATGTCATTTGTATATGTTGTCATATTAAATCCAGATTTATCAAAAACAGTAGAAAACATTCATTTATTAATGTGCTTATATATTAAAAAAATTATTATTTTAAAAACAAATAGAACATTTTATTTATTATTATGAACATTGCTTTTACTTTTTAATTATTTGCAAGAAATAAATTTGATATACAAGTTTAAAGTTAAATTTCTTTTTTGATTTTTACGTCAACATTTTTTGAATAGGATTATAAGAAACTTTCTGTGTTTGAAAATTTTTTTAAATCAACTTTATTTTAATCTTTAATCAATATTTTCTATTGTAAGATCAGTTGAATATATTTTAAGCTACTATTTTGAAAGAATTGAATTTGAATTTGAAAATTGTATTTTATAAGAACTGAATTTGATCTGTAATTTCAAAGTTAAAGATAACTTTTACTTGCCTTTAGGTTCAACATTTTTAAGAAATAATTTAACTAATTTTTTTGCTTGATGATTTTTTTTGTTTCAAAATGTCAAATTTCACTTAAACAGTAGAAAAAAACATTTCTTTATTAATGTGCTTAAATATTAAAAAGTTAATTAAAAGTAAAAAAACGTTTTATTTTAAAATAAATACAATATTTTATTTAACTATTTTCATGAACATTTCTTTTTATGTTTTAATAAATTGTACTTTGCAAGAAATAAACTTAATCCACTGGTTTAAAGTTAAAAGTTTTACTTTTATTTTTAAATTAACATCTTTAAAAGGAATTTAAGAAACTTTTTTCATTTCTATTTGTTTTCAAAATATGTATGCACAATTTGTACATCAACGCAATCGATAGTTACTATTCGAAGGTCAATGGAATATGTTTTACACTACTGTTATGAATTTTTCTCCACTTTTTTAGTAATCGTATTTTTTATACTGTATTTGAACACTATAATATAATTGAACCAATTATTGAACGACTGAGTATCAGAATATATATATATATATATCATATATCATATATGTATGTCATATATATATATATTATATATATATGTCATATATATATATATATCATATATCATATATGTATGTCATATATATATATATATCTATTATATCAAATATATATGTCATATATATATATATCATATATCATATATCATATATATATATATATATATACAAAGCCTCTTTTATACCTCAGATATAGTTGCACAATTTAATTTATAATTGAAAGTTGCCTAAATTCAGAGAGACATATTATGATTTTTCATTACATTTATATTATTATTGTTTATTAAATTAATTCTTGGATCTGTACTAAAAATGTTGAACTTATTAAGTATTCTTTAATTGTATAAACGCAATGTAAATAGTTTCTTTATAAATGACAGTAGAAAAGTCAACATTTACTTCATAAACGATAGTAGAAAAGTAAACATTTTCTTTATAGAAGACAGTAGAAAAAGTAGTCAAAAAGTAAACAGTAGAAATGGCAGTAGAGAATTAAACATTTATTTCATAAACAATAGTAGTAGAAAAGTAAACATTTTCTTTATAAATGACAGTAGAAAAGTAGTCAAAAAGTAAACATGACAGTATAAATGGCAGTAGGAAAGTAAACATTTACTTCATAAAATGATAGTAGAAATGTAAACATTTTCTTTGTAATTGACAGTAGAAAAGTAAACATTTTCTTTGTAATTGACAGTAGAAAGTAAATATTTTCTTTGTAAAATGATAGCACAAAAGTAAAAAAACTTTATAAAAAGTAAACATTTTTATAAAATATTATCTTTATAAAAGTAAATATTTTTATAAAACATTTTATTTGTAATTGTAAGTAAATATTTTCTTTGTAAATGACAGCACAAAAGTAAAAAAAAAAACTTTATAAAAGTAAACATTTTTATAAAATATTATCTTTACAAAGTAAATATTTTTATAAAACATTTTATTTATAAAAAGCAAACGTTTTATTTTTATGAATATGCATTAAAATCGAACTAAATCCACTTTTTGATTTTTATACATGCTTCGCAAAGAAGAAATTAAAGAAATTTTCTTTGTTTCAAGCCCAAATGAAAATAATTTTCTTCTACATTCTTTAATCAATAGTAATTATTTAATCATTATGAATCAAACTAATCGAATTGGAAAAAAAAAATAATATTTTGCCCTTTAAGTTTTTATAAAAGAAATGAATCAATGAAACTTTGAGTTTTTCTTTAAGAACTAATTATCTGTCCCAAATTTGCCCTTCAGTTCATGATCATTAACTGCCCTCCAAAACAGATTAATCACTTTCACTCACACAAATTTAATTTCCATCAATATGCTCTAAATTGTAGGTAATTTAATAAAATCTTTTTTAAGAGTTTAGCCATGCTTGAACTTTGGCTCCAAAATACCTAATTTACATGAATTAACATTCTTTTCTAAATCCTTCTTCGAAAATTTCAATAAAGATTTGCCACACATCCAAAATTTATCCCTTTGCCTCTATTATAGTGAGGAAAAAACCCACTTGCTTAACATACAGCTATGTTATGGATATTTGCTCGCATTTTGGGCGATATGTATGGATTGCTGGCCCAGAAAGCAATAAGGGGGAAGTCTTGTCATATAGTCAGGTAATAATAACGGTAATAAATCACTGTCTGGGCTTTTCAGCGGTGAATTTGCGTAAAGCTTGATGAAAAATCTTGGCATGAAAGGAGATATGATGGCGATGATATATGGAGGTGGATTTGATGAGAATTTTACGCTGACGGGCCTTTGTCGTTTAATGTATTCTTTAGAAGTGTGTAGTTAAGAAACGGCTAAATTTATCACGTTGACAAAGGAAGGATTTTATCGTGGACTCGTGTGTGGTAATCGTGTGAAAATAAGTTTAAAAAAAAGGCGTACAATTCAGTCACGTGTTATTTTGACCTCATTCATTTTGTTTTTTTTCAATTCCTTCTATTAGCTCACACTCTCCCTATATATATCTTGTTCAATTTTTCAATCGTTCATAAAATACTTTTTATTCATCCACTCAAGCTCAAATACATTTTTGAACTTGTAGTGGATGGCACTTGATGTTAATACAGTTTTTTTCAGATATTAATTCAATAATTAAATGTAATTAATAAATTTTAGTTTTTTAGATTTAAGTTGCATATATATATACCAATAGATGGCGCCAGATAAACTTAAAAAATTAATTAAAATTATGTATAAAGGACTGCTTGCAATATAGTGAATAAAAAGTAGGAATTGACTTAAAATTTTTTATTTTTATATTACTTGTTTTATGTTGGTTCTAATAAACTGGGCATATATATCCTTATTAAATAATTTTAACTTTTAATTTAACTAATAATAATTTTTAACTTTTAATAAGAAACTTTTTAATAGTGTTAATAAAATAAATATTGTTAATAAAATAAAGGAGTTTAAAAAGACCTATAAACATTAAGTTTGCAATAAAATAAATATATTTAAAAAAATTAAAATTTAATTATTCAGTTTTATACCGTAAGTAAATTTAGTATGAAGGTAAAAATTTTCTTAAGTGAAAAAATATAAATTGGCTTTATAAATTTAAAAAAAAAAAAAAAAAAATCTACAAAAATTTGTTTCTAACGATATCAAAATAAATATTAGAAATTTATTTAAAATTTACTTGCTTTAGACACATGGGCCTGATGGCCGAGTGTCTAGCGCTCTAGTGCTAGATGCCATAAGTTTCGCGTTCAAGTCCCGGCTGTGCCATGGATGTTTATTGCTGTTCGAAATCCACTTTAAACAGTATGTTCCTGTTTAATATGACGGAGTAGGGGCTCGTAAAAAGAAAACATGCCTTGCCTCGAAATTTACCAGTAGTCAGATGGCCTTGGACCACTACGGCTGTTGCGCCAATGAAGAAGAAATATGTAAAGGAAAATACATAAAATGTAATCCTCTAAAAAAAAAAAAAAGAGTATTTCAATTTTTTTGTTAAACCAAACCTATATTAAAATGTATTAATGTATGTATGTAATAATAGTATCAACATTAATGTTATACAGTTATTAATAATAATATTAATAGTATGCAATAATGTATTAATGTATTAATTATTTAAGTATGTATTAAAAATGAAATTCTTTATTAAATCAAGATAAAATAAAGAATTTACATCAAAACAGGGTTAGATTGAACATGAAGACATTCTTGAAAAAATTAATTTGCAACATCACAAATAAATACTAAAGTGTCTGCTTTTCTGTAAACAAATGTTACTTTTATCTGTTATCAAATGTTTATATATTCAGATATAGGTTTTAAGATATGCTTTTATCTTTTTTATAAATATACAAATATAGATATAAATAAGACAAAAAAAAAATGCTCATAAAGTTGTGAGAAAAGTACATAAAAATTTATCTTATAAAAGATTAGGCTGAAAATGTCAAAAGCTTTTTGTAGAAACTATTACATTCTTTTCTGAATCCTTCTGCGAAAATTTCATAAAGATATAATATCACATTTTCCGACAGATAGGTCCATGATTTTTAATGGATTGTTTATTCAATTCTTCTATTAGCTCCCACTCTCCCTATGTATATCTTGTTCAAATTTTCAATTGTTAATAAAATACTTTTTATTCATCCTCTCAAGTTGAAATACATTTTTTTTTGAACTTGTAATGGATGACACTGGATGTTAATACAGTTTTTCAAATATTAATTCGCTAATTAAATTTAATTAATAAATGTTAGTTTTTTTTCAGATTTAAGTTGCATATATCTATCAATAGATGGGCGTCAGATAAACTTAAAAAATGAATGAAAATTATTTATAAAGGACTTTCTGCAATATAGTGAGAAAAAGGTAGGAATTGACTTAAATTTTTTTTTTATTTTGTTTTTAAATATGAAATAGCAAGCGATTATTGAAGTTATTCTTGAAGGACATTAACATGTGAAGTCCGGATATTTAGTTAATTCCCTTCCTTGTGCTGGTATCCAAATATAACACACAGGTAGCTACCAACAGACCATTATTGGAGAACTATGGGGATGCCTCATGACAATATTTTCTAATATTTTCATTAATTCCAAAGCAAATGACATGTCAAAAGCAAAGGGTGAATTCAGCAACGACAAAATCAACAAGTAATGGAACGGCTTCTGTTCGTGACTGCCGACTGGAATGGCAAGCAATTATGACTGATAATGGCCATTCATGGCTGATTTTCTCCACATCTGGAAGCATCACGGAATTTTGCTTGTGTGCTACATTATTAAAGCAATTATTAAAAAAAAATCTCGTAGCCATAGTCTTTCCGGTAGTGCCAAGGTAGTGTAAAACAATACTTTTCTTGAAAAGTGGAATTCCGACCAGTCTGATGGTACTTGATAACGTCTTGCATGGTCCAGTCTATTTCTGAAACACTGTCCAAAGTGTATAGGACGGTTACAAATTCCTGCAAAATAATGACTTAATTAACTTTATATTTTTCAATTCCTACTATTAACTCACACTCTTCCTATATACACTCAAGAGCCAAAACATTATGACCACCCCTACATTTTGCAATGAACTCGCCTGGATGACGTGGAAGGCACGTGATCAGGTGGAAATGGTATTTAACTGGTATTAAGTGGTGGTATTAATCCATGCCAAGGCGGGTTGAAGCTGTGTTGCGCGCCAAAGGTGGGCCAACTCGTTATTGACAGGTGGTCATAATGTTTTGGCTCTTGAGTGTATTTTTTCAAATTTTCAACCGTTAATAAAATACTTTTTTTTCATCCACTCAAGTTCAAGTACATTTTTTAAAACTTGTAGTGGATGACATTTGATGTTAACACAGTTTTTTCGAATATTAATTTATTAATTAAATATAATTAATTAATTGAAGAACTGGACTGCTCGAAACTCACTGGAAAGTTTCCTTGCAATAATGAAGCATTACAAAAGATGGATAGAAGGAGAAATTATAGACCACCATCAACTTCATCAATTAGAAACGAAAATAAATAGAAAGTGAATAAATAGTAACAAACAAAAATAATAGTCCAACGCCATATATTGAAAGGAAAATGCAAAATTGAGGGAAATTCGCTTTCTATTTTGCCACTTAATATTGTGATTCTGTCATATGTACATACAAATTTATATTAATTGTAATTAATTAATAAAAAATAACTAAAATAAAATTTTCTTTGTTGACCTAAGTAGGAATTGACTTAATTTTTTTTTTATATATTACCTGTTCAATAACAGACCATCAATGCTTCTATTTGGCAGTTCTGTCCTGGCAAATGAATAATGTTTACAGTCTGTCACATTTCCAAAGAATAGTGACCATCTGTCGTGAAATTTGGTACTAATTCCATAATTAGTACTAACAAAAATTCCTAGCCTCGCACATTCCCCCTCCTCCTGCAATGAATAATTTCTATAATCGTCACAGTTAGCTTGACAGTCTATTTAAAAACCAGTCAGTTCATTTCAGACACCCTGTTATATGAAAACGATTTCGAAGTCAATTCCAAGAATATTATTCATTTAAAAGTTAGTAAAAGAAACAGATCTGATAAATGATATTTTTCAAAATTCGAAGCTGAAAGTTTTTTTATAATTTATTAAATCTTACTTATACAACACTTATTTTTATATATTGCTTGTTTATTTTTTCAATTCCTTCTATTAGCTCACACTCCCCCTATATATATCTTGTTCAAAATTTTCAATCGTTCATAAAATACTTTTTTATTCATCTATTCAAGTTCAAATACATTTTATTTGAATTTTTAGTGATGACACTTGATGTTAATAGTTTTTTTCATATATTAATTCAGTAATTAAACTTAATTAATTCATTTTTAGTTTTTTAGATTTAAGTTGCATATATCTAACAATAGATGGCGCCAGATAAACTTAAAAAAATTAATAAAAATTATTTATAAAGGACTTTCTGCAATATAGTGAAAAAACAGTAGGAATTGACTTAAATTTTTTTTTTTTATATATTACTTGTTTATTTTGCTTCTCAATTAAAAAGAGATTTTCACAGGCCCTATCATAAATATATAAAATGAATATTATATAATTATTTATAATTTTTTGCTTCAAAGTGTTTTCAAGTATACTGCCCTAAAATATTTACTCAAAATTACTTTTCAAAATTCCTCATTTTTTATATATCAGTAAGAATCCCTCATGCTTTCTCACGAGAACTATATAGCTGACAGCAAGTGGAGAGAAAAGAGAAATGTTTAAATAAACTGGATCCACCATGAATTCGCGAGAGAACTATATAGCGGACCGAAAAAAAAATGCTCAAATAAACTTTACACGAGATGCGTGGCAACCGTAGAGTGTTTCCATAGTTTTAAAAATTACTGGTTGGTTAATTGTAGTTTAGGGTTTATTCAATTCCTTCTATTAGCTCACATTCTCCCTATATATATCTTGTTCAAATTTTCAATCGTTAATAAAAATACTTTTTATTCATCCACTCAAGTTCAAATACATTTTTTTGAACTTGCAGTGGTTAACACTGAGTTTAATACAGTCTTTTGAAATATTAATTCAGTAATTAAATTTAATTAATTAAATTTTTTTACATTTAAGTTGCATATATCTACCAATAGATGGCGCCAGATAAACTTAAAAAAATGAATGAAAATTATTCATAAAGGACTTTCTGCAATATAGTGAAAAAAAGTAGGAATTGACCTTAAAATTTTTTTTTTTTTATATTACTTTTTAATTAGTTGATTGCTTTGCGTTGTAAAAATAAAAATGGCCTCTTTGTGTCAATACTCCTCTACAATTCTAATATTTCAATAATCCTATTCACCTAATGCTCACCATTTTTGGCAGCCAAAAATTATACTTTCGTGAAAGCTACGAAGTTGCAGATTACTCTGAATTTAACTAACAGCATTACGTCTTCATTACGTCCGGCGATATCCATATCCGGCCATAATCCATTTCCGGCCATGTACTATAGCGATGGACATCATGTTCTATTAATGTATGCTACATCTTGTAATAGATGAAGAAGAAGAATATTTTGCTTCTGAGGAAGACTTTTAAGGATAATTGCCCAAATTTTGATGCCTAACATGAATATTAATGCCAGATAATTTACATGAGCTGCCATAATAACCATTGTATCACCTCGTTTCCGGAAAAAATTCTCGAATAGGCGCCTACAATATACTCGATTCCGGAACTTTACTCTAGTTGATCGTTGCCACAGGACCAGGAATTCGCTATTCTACCGTACTAAATAGTTTCTAGGATACTCTAACTATAGTCAGCACAATTAAAATCATTGTTAAAGCATAGTAACTATATAAGCATAATAATGGTTAACATTAATCAACCTATTTTTTTATTCAGTACATTTAAGGATAATTTAAATGCTGGACAAAACAAGAAATCTTTTAATCTTAAACAAATTTAAAATAATTATACGTAAGTTTTGTTAATATTTTGTGATGTCCAATATCATTTTATTTAAATTGAAAAACAATTTTTAATATTTAGTATTTTGTTATAATTTAAAAGTATTGGAAAGTCTGACCTATATTAGACCTATAAAGGCTTCAAGAAGAGAATTGTTGAGAACTGTAAGCAATACGT